>JAPKLX010000088.1:1158279-1227456 GCA_026898415.1 Leonotis leonurus | reverse complement strand
TCAACTTAGGACATTCAACAAACACATTTTGAGCAACTATAATGAATCCATACAATACAACAAAGTAAGAAGCCCAATAAGACGAAAAAATTATTTGACAAATCAAAATTCGATGATCATCAACCTTATCATTATCAAATCAAAGGAAACTTCATATACTCAATTGAACACCGAAAAATCAAGTATAGGTAAAGCCAAGCATAAGAAAACTAAATTCTATCCATTCCTCACCAAACCTAGCAGCCAGCTTCTAAAAAACTTATCAAGTTTGCTCCTTTTTTCCATTTTCTCTTTATACAAAATATAAAAGCTGAACTGATCTAGTACTTCAATTTATTTTCAGCATAAAACAATTAAAAAACTTTTTACAAAATCAGATTAAGAGTGTGATTTAATTATACATAAACTGAACGCCGGAAATCAAGAAAATAAAGAGAGTTTTAAGCAGTATTAATCAAATCAATTACCTTTTTAGTGTGATTTCTCTTTGTTGGTGGAAATAACGAGAAACGAAGTGACCTTCTTTAATCGACTTTATAAGCTAATATTATACCATGATAAAAATATTTATATATCAATTCTTTTTCCCAACAGAGAAGGAAAAAATAATTATTACAACTTCTTTTGATTTTAATATTTTAAAAACATGATTGTCTACGCCTTAATGATTGTTTGTACTATCGGCGATTGGGACGTTAATCACGATAATTATTAATTACTGTCTGAATCCTAAATATATTTTATTAATAAATTATTAATGAATTTTGCTTGAGTTGTTGTCTGAGTACAAACATAACTTTGTATATCATCGTCGACTCATAAAAACTAATTATAATCTGTGCGATATATTCAAACTTGTCTTGGTTCTTTAAAGAGAGAAAGTCATATTTATTGAGAACATAAATATAAAATGTAATTTGTTATCTTGAATAAGTTTAGGAAGATTATTCAATATTAACGCCAGCTTGCATTGGTTTAAAAATGATTTAATGTTCTTTTTTTCTCAAATGAAATACTAAATGGCAACAAGAAAAATTGGCATTTTATCTAAAACATAACAATGTGGTGTCGTTTGGTGACTCATTTTGATAAGGAAATTGTTTGTTTTTTATTTGCCATACTCTTCTCAGGGCCACATTTTTCTTTTAGGATATGTATGTATGATTAGATATTTTTTTATTTATGGTGTTTTAATTTAGTTATTTATTTATGTATGCATGCATGTATATGTATGTATGATATAAAGTGATAAGACATATTATTTGGATTTTGGAAAGGTCCTCACTCAACAACGTCCGAACTCGAAGAAGACGAAGACTTTGTAAATTGACGTATGAATTTCCCCTTTATATTTCAAAAACTACAAATTTTGTTGAAAAATCCAATTTGCTAATAGGAACCTGATGTGTTTTTGAGTGGTGCAGCTGCTACTTGTCATTGAACCACAAAAGGTGGTATGAGTAATTTTTCATTTTGGGCTCATTTGGTAGCCCATTAAAAAAAAAAGTCCGACATCTTAAATTTCTTTCTTAATTGAGATTTGTGACTTGGCTTTTGAAAGTGATGTCTTTTATTTGATATTTACAGATGATTATTTTTCTTTCTCTAGAGTCTCAGCACGTTGTAATATGAAATTTTTTACTTTGTGTAGAACAATAAAGAGAAGAAGAGAAAAACTGCACAAACAAAACTGTATTGTATTCACGATCGTTACGTTTATAATGAAAGGTTCCCAAATATGTATACAACAATATAAAATAGTAGAAACCATAATCTATACAATAAGTAATGTCCACACATATTATTATTTATAACAGTTTATAGTCTTATTACTTTATGTTACAGAGTTATTTGATTTGTTGATCAAGTCCTGACTAGAAACATCTTAAAAAAAGACAAGAAGAGATCATCATGATTTGAGGCGAAACAATTCTCCTTGTTGCGAAGTCATTTTATATTTTTATTATTTTATGTAAATTAAATATTAAATTATGCTTTAATTAATAATTTTAATTGGAAATTAAAAATAAAAATTATATAAAAAATAATTATTCATTTACATAATATATAATAACCAATTTTCACTTATTATGGATATTCATATGACCAATTTGATTAAACAAACAAATATCGAATAACCAAAATTCGCTAGTGGGTTATGGGCTAATTAAAGGTTATGAGGGCCCAATATTCAAAATTTAATCTCAATTCTCTAATTATTCACTTACGACGCCACCTCTCTTCAGCTTTTCTACTCTTCATCTCCTCACGCCGACGCCGACCCAGTCCACGTCGTCGCCTGCCGTCCCAGCCCAACCCACGCCGAAACCAAGCTACTGCTGTAGTACCACCCTCCGCAGCATCATCGAAGCCGTCGTCCGCTGCTGGCGGTGGTTCCTCCACCATTATCTGCAGCGCAGCCGGAGAAACCGCCAGATTGCAGGTGTAACAACCATCCGCTACCCCATTTCTACTTTCACTTCTTAATTTAATTTCTTCTTTTGGGTTTAATTTTGGCTAAGCACATGATTTAAATGCGTACCTATTGGAAAATTAGGAGTTGTGATAGTAGATAATTACGTACTGAGGTTGTATGGCGTATGTTATTCCATTTCTCAACTTATATGCATCTATTTCAAGTTCATCTCCTAGTTCTATTCATCAATCTATAATACAGATTATATGAAATTAAAGTTAAAGCTGTAATCTTTATGCTGTAGATATTGCTAATTGAATTGAAAGTTAGAAGAGAATCTACTTGCTTCTTGCTATGCAGTGCTTCGATCAGTTTATGTTTTTATTTTATATAGTTAAAGATAAAATATCCTACAAAGTAATTTGATATTCATCCTAAAGTTCAATCTGCTCTATCGTGTATGGTGAAAGGCGGTAAAACAAAAGTGCCCAGCATTAATGTGATAGTAGAGGACTTATATGCAAAAAAGAAGTGTTACGGGATATTACATTAATGCATTCTGATCGACCTCACCATGCCTAACCTTGCTTGAACTCCCCTCACTATGCATTCTCATGTTCTTAGCACCTCTTATTTCATCACCTCTCTCCAAATTGAACCCCACACTTAGCCCCTGCCTGTTTGCATTACCGTACTGCAAAAGTTGCTGTCTTTGCTTCTCAAACCCATCATCCCTCCCACCCCTCTCATACCCCCCAAACTTCTGCTTCAACGAAGTCTCAAGCCCCACAGTCCGGCTGGGCTATACTCCATAGGCACGCTTCATTGCATTGCCGCATCGGCCCGTCGGGTTGGTTTGAAGGAAGACTGTAAATCACTGAAGTCCCTTGCCCTATGCCCCAGAAAGTGGTACCAGAAGCTGTTGTTCTTTCCTTTGATTGTAAGTGAGGTATCCCAAAGTCTTGAAAGTCTTGTTAGAACGAAGAACTGGAGCCTCTGAGAGCTTCCTTAGTTGCTTGTGCGGCGGTATCGTGTACACCTTTTGTCTGATCCTATTCTGGGTTGTGGCTTGTGAGCCCTACCAAAGTCCGGGTTTATTGGGAAAGCGGGACAATCAAGCCCGAACTCATTCTAGCTGATGAATCTGGGCAGAAATGCGGGCCACGGCGTGCGAGCAAAGAGCAAAATTCTCGTAATCGATGGGCAAAGCGAAGTAAGAGCGCATGGAACCATTGGCGAGGATGATGTTGCGGAGGTCGAGTATATGAAATCCATAAGATGGTGGCGGCGGTGGATTGGTGAGAAGGAACCCTGAGATCACCCTGCAAATTGGGTTCTTGTACTGAGATTTTACAATTGAAGCGAAGCAACTATGTTTTGTGATTATGCATTTTGACTTTGACCCTATAAATTTCTTAATCTACAATTGAGTACTAAACTTTTACTCTATAGTCTATAAAATAAAGATATCTTTTTTTTGTACCAAAGTATAAACCCCAAATCTATTTCTCAACCGTCGATTTTCTTTACCAGTCTACAGACTTAGAGGAGGATGGAGTGCAGTGCTGATGCAAAATCTTTAGACTGCTTTGAAATCGTTCATATCCCCGCAAAATCTTCAATTTCTCCAAACCTCCAGCCTACAGGTATATATTTTATTATTTGGGATTCTCTGGAATGTTTGCAATGTTTATTTCCTCTTTTTGTTTTTTCCTTCTTTCTTTTTCTGAATATGTAATATGTTAATCCCTAATTTGTTGTTATGTATATCCAGTGGATGTAGTTGCTTCTGCAATTGATGCTAAGCACGCCCATACCATAGTTAGGTGTGCTGCTTTTGGTTGATGCAGTACTTATTTTCAACATTATACTGGTAAATTATTTCGATATATTCATGTTTGTTTTGTCTTACTTTCAATTGTATGTTATAGAAAACTAAATCACACTGCACCATTGGAAGGCCTCCGCCATGTGAAGCGCATTAAAAAGACTTCTCTTGATGGAGGTATTTTCTTCTTCTTTGTTAGTTGCTTTTAATAATTGTCCTCTTTTGATGTTTTAATGGGGTTTGAATTTGACAGTGCTCCGTTTTGGAAGTTGTTGTTTTGCAAGAAGTTGTGAAAGTGCAAAATGAAAAGAGGATGTTTTTATGAAAAGAACCGATTTTTTGTGGAATATAAATAGACCTAACCTAGACATAGACTAATCATGTTCTCTTTACTTCCTATAAATATAGTGCTTTGTGCATACATATATTTCTTGTTTTTAATGCTTGATCATACAAGTATTTGTAAATTTGGTCTATGATGACACATTTATCTGGCAGGAAAGAGTCAATTGTTTGTGATTCTATGCACAGCTTCAGGAAGTAACGATCAGTCCAACCATATACCAGAGGATATGGTGGGGCTTGTCAATATGTACCAGTTAAGTACTTTCACGACAAAGGTAGGTCATGGTTTTATCATTTTAGGCTGTGTCTGAATATATCCATGTCTCTGAAATCATAATACAACCTATGTAATTAAACTACATTGCTCATTGCACTTTATAATTGGTTCATATGTAAGGTATACATCAATTTGATCAGATATTTAATTAGATTATCTCTTTCTTAAAATGCTATGTTATGTAATTTTAAATTTCATAGTTTGGTTGTATTAATATGTTTCTTTATATGTTGACCCCTTTTGGTTTAGGTATGCAAATATGCTGCAACAACGAAAGAAGAATGGGAAGAACAATGCAAGTTGTGGCCAACTTCCTTCCATCCACCTACTTTGTAAGTTATTGAAGATATCAATCAATTGTATTTCAATATGAGTTCAAAGTTCTAAGTTTCTCCTCTAACAGCAATATTGATGGCATATCTGGATTTAGTGAAGAGGATTCATTATCAGTCCTCAACAGTATGAAGCATGCAATTAGTATGGCAAAATCTGGCACTTCGGTAAGTTCTGATCTGTAATTTAATGTCGGACACTTCTTTTTATCGAGGTCTGCTCTAAGTGTTCTGGTGAAATCCTCTTTGAGCAAAGTGTGATATTTATTGCGCTTTAAGCAAATTTGTGAAGTAATCTATGGTTATTTTTCCCTCATAGCTCTGGAACTCTTTAAATCTTGTTAATGGACAAGTTATTACTGTTGTATTTTTTTTTTTACTTCTCTGTATCTTTATAGTTTATGTTTAAGAGATGAACTTTATGCAGACCAAAGTTCTGTTCCAATTTAAGCTGAACTTTCTTAGCAGCTTGTTAATGCTGCTGTGATAGTGGATCCATCATCTGGAGAAATCATTGCTAGCTCGTGTGATGAGGTCTTCCGAGGTGCTCTAACTAATGGTAGCAGCAAGGAGTTGTGTTGTGATGAAGACAATGAAATGGCTATCCAGAATGAAGCAAAGCTATCTTACAAGGAAGTCTCTTGTTTACATCCATGGGGTTGGCTCGAGCAACGATTGCATGCTGGTTTAGATTATTTGCATCCTTTACGACATGCGGCCCTTGTAGCAATTGAAAATTCCGCTGCAAGAGACAGACATCTCTTTCCTACGAACGCATGGAGTGCAGATTCTGTTCAAGAAGATCACAAAGTGCCTTCCCCAACCGGCTCTCCCTTGAAAAGACAAAAGGTCCCTAAGAACATTCAGACATCTATCTTTTTTTCTCCAAATTTAGGTAGAATGTCATATAGTTTCAGAAGGGCATAGCAAGTTTTGGGTTCTTGATTGTGCTCGAATGCGTTCCATTTCGTGCAGGTAAAGAACGACGAGAGATTGGATTGTGACATGAATGGGTCCAAATGTGACCGGACAAGACCTTATCTGTGCACTGGCTACGACATCTACTTTGTGTGGGAACCGTGTGCTATGTAAGCACTCTAGCATTTGCTTGTTTCTCTCTCTCTCTGAGCTTAGTTTTATGACCATTCTCCAAATTCAGGTGTTCGATGGCGATTGTGCATCAGAGGATCAGACGAGTGTTCTACGCCTTCCCAAACCCAAACGAGGGGGCGCTGGGGAGCTCACACAGATTGCAAGGAGAGAGAAGCTTGAATCATCACTATGCTGTTTTCAGAGTGATGCTGCCTAAGGAGATCCTTAACTGATGCAATAACAACATTCCTTATAAATTTTGTTTTCTTACACAAGTCACAAAATCTCTGTAGAATTCCAGATACTGTTGTTTTGTTTATGTTGTATCGGTTGCATATGGAGTTGAGCTATTTTAATTTTAGTGTCAAATCTATACTCTTTCTTTTACTTTTGCATCCTTCTGGGTAAGACTCCTTTGAAAAGGGTTTCTGGATAATGTTGCTAGACATTTTCATTACTATAAAGTTAATACAAGTGTATATAAACTCAAACAACCTTCCTGGTTAGATTTCTCTCCATTTTATTATACCTATTTTCCATCAAATTCACTACTCATCACACTTCACCCTACTTTTTGATAGAGATTGCAAATTGCCAACCAAAGAATATATTATTGCTTGGAACCTTATCAATGTTTAGGTCCATCTTCTTATTTATATTTAACCAAAAATATTTTTCTTATTCATTTCTAAAACCATGGTATTTTATGTGCTAAATATTTTCATCATCGTCTATGTATCTCTCATTGTATACAAACATGTAAATCAATAAAAATAGAAAAGTGGCACTCTTATTAGAATATATGGATTTTAGAAAAAAAAAAAATATACAATGTGTTGGCTATAATATTAGTAGCCGTATATAGCAGAGGTCTAAGAAATAAATGGAAAATAGCTTCAATTAAAAAAAAAAAAAAAAACTCACAGCAATTCTTGTTTAATTATATATGAACTTTTGAATTATTTCATTCAGTATTTAATTTGATTTTTTTAAATAATAAATACTCCCCTCCGTCCCAATATTTAGGGGTGAGCATGGTTCGGTTCGGTTACTGAACCAACCGAACCGAAAAATATAAAACCAAAACCGAACCAAAATAACCTTGAATCGAAAAAAAATCGAACCGAAAATTTCGGTTCGGTTTAGGTTAAAAACCGAAAAACCGAAAAATCGAAACCGAAAAAATTGAATAAATAATTATTAAAAACATATTTAATAAGTAATATTTAATATCTATTTATATATTTAATAAGTAATATTAATTAAATAATTATTTAATAATTAATATTAAATAAATAATTATTAAATAATATGTTTCGGTTCGGTTTTCGGTATTTCAGTTTTTTTGATGTCAAAACCGAAACCGAACCGAAAAGGAAAAAAACCGAACCAGATTTATCGGTTCGGCTCGATTCGATTGGTTTTCGGTTTTTTACCATTTTTTGTTCAATCCTACCAAATATTGTTGGTCCCGTTTGATCAAATCTTTGAGTGATTTATTAACTTTTGAGGCCAAGAATAATGGGACAGAGGAAATAATACTTTTTCATTTACAAATTTATTACTTCATGTCCCAACAATCTTGGCCCCCTTTGACCAAAATTGTGAGTATTTTTTGTTCAAAAGAGCCAAAATTAATGGGACAAAGGGAGTACATTTTACTATTTTGATCTAATTTTTTTTTTTTCATTTTTGGTAAGTGGATCTCTCCACTTTACACACAAAACTCAATTAAATACAATTAATCAAGTTGGACTCAAACTTCATTAACACACATCATATTTAAAGTTCAAACTATTTTATTAAAATATGTATCAAGTCAAAGAGTAACAAATGTTGGACGAAAAAAATAATATTCAAAAAAATAATTCAAAATTTAATTGGGTTCATTATTATTGGATTCAATTGGAAATTTCACTTTTGTAAAAACAAATATTAGAAAATATTTTTTAATAAATAAATTACGAGCTCCTAAATAATTACATATATATAAGAATATTAATGCATAAATTATGATATATATATTTATATATATAACAAAAAAATATTTTAATTTAGTCGAATGTTTATAAATATTAAATCGAACATCATTATATTAAATTGAATATCGTAATATTCGATTGTATTTGCATATTAATTAAATCCTAAAACTATTTATATTTAAATTTAAATCATCAAATTTTGAATCGAAAATGAAATCAAATTAAACTTTTTTGTTAATTTGTTTGCAACCATAGGTCTAAAACAATGGCACTACTTTACCCAGAAAAAAAGTAGAAATATTGTGCGAAAGAAAAGCGTGTTAAGGCATATAATGAGGATAATAGTAAGATATCAACTCTCATTTAGTTCGAAAAAGAAACATATATACTCCAATTCTTACATGCTATCTCTCATAATTTCTTATACAGAGATGAAACTAAAACTCTGAAAAATTACCCAATATATATACACATTACCATATTCAAAGCTACATACATGAACATGAATAATACCCCAAAAGAATTGTTGTCGCTGCTACTCGAATTTAGGTAGGAATTTCTCCATCGACCAGAAGGGCTGTCTCAGTTTCTAAACTGGGTCCATCTCCTCCACCAGTCGCGGTCTGCTCTATCCCAGAGTTTATCGTTGCAACAGTATCTCGAGAATCAAGCAAAGTCCACACTTTCTCAGACACATCCTTTCTAGGAACTTTACTTAAAGCTTCAAGGTTTCTCTTAATGGGAAGGACTTCTTTGCCATCACATCCGTCGCTGTCATAGATGTCGCCATTCAGGATTGAGGATTCCACGGTCCCAACTTTAGTATCCGATGTGGTGGTAGCAGCAGAATTGGCCAAAGCTTCTTCCATAAGTGAAATATGTTCACTCTTCACATAAGGAGCTTCATTGGTGCATGTACTGCCTACTACGGCCTCAAAGGGAGACGTGTTTTTCTTAGGAGGACCATGCAGCTTGTTTTGCACGGTTTTCTTGCTTTCATGGACAGTAGGAGGAGAATCCGAGCCAGCGGAGACCTCCACCTCGGACTTGACCATGATAGTTCTGTTGCTGGCAAGGGTATTAGGTTCACAAACAGAATCTGAAGTACAAACTTTGTCGTTCACCTTGATGTCATGGCCCACTTCAGAATAGTTGCTCATCTGTTTCTCATACTCCACGAGTGAATCCATATCCAATTTCTCGACCATAACAGGCACCGGGGACTGGTTCTTAATTGATTCAGGAACCTTCATGCCTTAAAAGATGAAATCAGGATGAATTGAGAGGCCAGTGTATAGTTTAGACTTCATATGACACATGAAAAGGGAATTTGGTTACCATCAGAATCTATAGCCAATGATTTCTGCAACATGTCTGTCCCAGGAAACACCAACATATTCATTGATTTTATTGCTTTCTTCAGCATGCCCTCGAGTGGATGAAAACCAAAAGCCGAAGTCCATGTGTTCATATGTTCCAATATAGCAGGAATGATCAACTGCTTGACTTTGAGAGAACGAAGTTCCTGGGATCATGAAATTCGAAAAATTAATCACCAGTACAACATACAGCACAGAGGGGGAGGGGGTGGGGGGCAAACAAACATGAAACGAGAATCTAGCAAGTCATTACTGTTTCAATTGCTGACAGAAGACGCCTGCACATTCCTTGCCGCCTGTAGATTTTGCGGGTCCCAATAAACGGCATCTCAGCAAGGTGGGTCCCTTGAATCCTGTTTAAGAGGTTAAGAATCCAATGATCAGATATATCCTGAAATGCATTTTAGTCATCTCAAAGGTCAAAAATTGTTTCATTACCTTATAGATGCTGCAGAAACTATCTCGTCACCCTTCTCCAGAATTATGGTATAGAATCCACAGTA
Source organism: Leonotis leonurus (assembly GCA_026898415.1). Lineage (NCBI taxonomy): Eukaryota > Viridiplantae > Streptophyta > Magnoliopsida > Lamiales > Lamiaceae > Leonotis > Leonotis leonurus. The sequence goes on along the minus strand of JAPKLX010000088.1, from coordinate 1,217,302 downwards.
ATTCAGCCGGTTGAAGTTTGATCTACAAGACAATCATTTGTCATACACTCTGAAGAATAACTACTAGAATAATGTTTACATATATGCATTATATATGACTTTTATCCTTTCATACAAATATAAAAGATATATATACATACTCCATACGTCCAAACTATTAGTTCATTATTCCTTTTTGGGCAATCCCAAGTATTTAGTCTTGTTTCCTCAAATGGAAAGTTGAAAAATCCACCGCAAACAAAAAACCTACTTTATATTTTCAATTATATTGTCAAACTACCCACTTCCTTAATATCCGTGATTTAGAACTAGGACCAAATTTATGGGAGGGAGAACATATTTCAAAATTTAATATACACAAACTTCAGTTCTAGATTCTCTGGAATCCTTTATAACATATAACACTCAGCTATTTGACAATCATCATATCAGGCATTTTTACTCATTAATTGCCTCATCTTATCCACCTCTGAATCACACGTGCATAATCACGGGATTACAATCTACTCTGAGGAGCACTAAGGTAAGAAAAATAATGTTTGAACACAACGACTAACTACATTCATAAAAGTTCACACTTTACCATCAAATGTGGCTCTATATTCCCCCCCGCACCCACCCCTCTGCCTTTTGGGTGTGTAAAATTCATTTCCTGGGTCAATTCCATATAAAAAATTCTGGCATGCCCATTTAGTATATGATACTTAACCAAGACGAATAAAAATAGCACTACTGGTGATGTATGAGTATATGCATAGAAGGCTTTAACAGCAGGTGGAAAACAGCTCACCCAACGTTATAGACAACATTTCGGATCATATTAATCCCACTTCTCCTGTCAATAATGGGCAAAAAACACTCATTCATAACAGATAATGCAACAGCTAGCTTGGAGTTTGATTCAACCCTTTGAGGAAATCCTCGGTGTGAGGTATCAGAGATGTCTGCTCTTTGAATAAGAGACCAGGAAAATCCTCCTTCCAGTTCATGTTTGACTCCAAGAATCTTCTGTAAATGATCATAAAGCTGAAGGGAAACAGAGGAAAGGATGTCAATCTTAGAAATATATGTAAAGAATCTTTGGAGTTCAGGTGCGAAATCAATGTAATTGAATGACATTGCAGGCAGAAAGTTTTGGATGCCATCAGCCATGATGCTGCCACTAAGTGCCCTAGAGAGACTGCAAGGCATACTATTCATGTAAAAGAACATAAAATTGCAAAGTGAAGTGATATGAAAGCTGTTGAGATCTGCAAATAACCAATTTTCAGCAACACATCATGGGGGTTATAATTCAAAGCTATTTTGGCTGTTGTGATATAGAATATATGGAAAGATACAGGCCACGGAAAAATATGTGACATGCACACAATAATTAGTGGTTGATGTAATATGTATTAGAAGGAATTTAAAAGTTGGGTACTTGAGGCTGATGTTGACTCAGCGAAACATTGAACATTCTTCCATCAATTAATTCAAAAGGTTCGGACAACAAAAACTTAAAAAGACCAGCATTCCCAAACCTTTATTTTAGGAAGTTGGAATGCATCTAATATTCTTGGTTGAACTAATGTCCATGAGATGAGAAAGCTGCAACCCCATTTCTCATGCAAAAAAGGGTATGAGGTAAAACAAACAACATTATCCTATGGTTCCCCTCTTTTATCTTTGATTTGATGAAAGTTCCACTTTATCTTTCACATATATAAAAGCCAGAAATGCAGCAGTTTAGGTCAATGAAAGTCATTATAAAGCATCTTAGCACATTTTTTTATATGGTTCTTAGCACACACTGAACAGTCTTTAATTGTTCATTTAGACCCCCAAGCTATCAGAGTGGTTGAAGAGAACATTGTAATGTGTAGTCACAGCTGGCTAAAATGGAAATGAAAGCTAACCTCTTGACACTTTGGTCCACAAAAAGTTGTAACAATTGAACTCACAGACGAAGCAGGCACCTCTTCAGTACATGATTTGTGATCTATTAAAACAATATAGAAGAATTCAGGAAATTAAATTGATAAAAAAAAATAAGAACGTGCAATAGTATCTGTGAGAGAGTTGAGAAAGAACAAGGAACAAGAAACGTGAAATATTAAGCTAATGAATACGATTACATTTTCTCTCACAAAAGCTGCATCTAGTAAGTTCATCAGAATCACTGTTCTCTTCGGTATCCCTTCCACCGGCATCCCCACAAAATTTGCATATACAATTTGGACAGTGCCAATCACCAGAAGGAAGCTTCTGCAGTAAATAAAAAACAAATGCACTCAACTACTAATGAAAATAAATCCAATGCCATTTAGTGTGAAAATTCAACTACTAAAAAAATCCAATCTCTTTTAGTGAGAAAATTGTGACCATTGCGTACGAGTGTTATTTCTTGGAATCAATATTTTCCATCCTAAGAAACACTTCAAGCAGATAATACTTAGCACAAATGATAAACACATCCCAATATATTGATAATACAAGCCAGATCAAAAGTAAAGAACATTATATTCATAATGCAAATGAAGAAACGAGGGCACTCATTTGAATAATGTGATGCACAATCAAATACAAATTGTGCTCAAGACCATCTATCATGTACCTGTATTTCTAAACAGATCTGATGGAAAGTCGATGGACAACTATCACAACAGATCAAAGCACCTCCATCGCCACAAATACCACATGCATCATCATCTGGATCGTCCCCATCTATGCCAACAGTATGGAAATCTCGAAGTACAGATTCCCCTTGTCTATTCCATGCATCTATTTGGCATTGCAAAAGGGAGGGTCCAGACTCCAAAAATATGTTTTGGAAAGGCTGGCGCAACTTGCTACCAGCATGTAGCTCAAATTTTGAAACTGCTAGGATTTTACTGCAGCAACCACAGTGGATGCCATCTCTCGTGATCCAGCCTTCTAGCATTACTCGATTCCTTCTGCGGTTCATATACTGCACTTTCTCACTTAACTGCGCTGTCCCTGAATCAATCAGCCATGCCAAAACAGTTCTTTTTCCAGTATATGGAACATATCCATCAGACTCTGAATTCTCCCCTTTTCCAGAGCAACGAACCAGAAGTGTGCATCTCCCAATCACTTTACTTGTTCTTTCTTGTAACACAGTGGAAGCAGAAGTATCCTTTTCAACCTTTATTTTCTTGGATTTCCTTTTTGGTGAATCGTCACTAAAACCATCATCGCTCCCTTGATCCACATCAGGAAACTTGCTTCTCTGGAACTTATGATTCTGGTTTCTACATGAACTGACCCTCTCCTTGTTCCGATCACTGTCTGAGCTCTCTCCATCAGCTCTTACAGAAGATATCTTACCACTCTTAATTATACCATCTTCTTTTCTCTTCCTATTCAATTCTTCCTCAATCTTCTTTTTCGTTTGCCTAGTTAGTTTACTTATCAGATTTTCTGGTAGAGGAGCAATAGAAGGAGAATCAATGACCACTTTACTTTTAAGATTATCTTCTTCCAGCTGTTTCTTAAATGCTTCATATGCCTTAATAATTGACCAGTAGGCTGTTCCACTAGGACTAATGTACACAGCATCTAAGTAATCTCTATTACGCCTCGGTCTATAATCTATAGTCCACCCCTTGTCAATTAGCATTTCCCTTATCTTCTCTCGCAACATTTGCTTCTCAGTGCACCCCCCGCGCTTCACTTTCCCTTCTTTCCTTTCAACGGAGGTGATATTTTCAGGAGGTGCTCTTTCTTCCTCTTTTTTCACCAATTTTTTTGAGGTAGAAACTTGAAGCCCTGGGGGTGCCAGCTTGAGTGCAGTATCAGTAATATCAGATTCCATATCTCTAACCTTGATGCCTTCACTCATGCCAATGATTTCTGACCCTGTAACCTTGGTGCCTTTACTCAATCTTGGTTTAACTTTCTCTTTCTCAGTTTCCATATCTCTAACCTTGATGCCTTCACTCATATCCATTTTCTCCTTCTCCATCCATGGACCTCGGTTTACTGGTGGCTTTGGAACCAGATAAATGGGCATTCTCGACAACAGATCCTTATTGGTTGCATCTTCTGACCTGCAACGTGCTCTTTCTTCAACTTCCCTCGAATCAAACCTATTATGACGAGAATGCAACTCCAGCTTCTTCTTCTTGTTCACCATCACCTTCAACACCCCGTTCTTACCCTGCAGCCTGATTGGCTCATCAGCCACCTCTGGATACTTTAACCTCATTAATGGAACTGGCATTTCCTCATCTCCCTCCAAATCAAACCCTTTATTCCTCAAACCACCATGCTCACCTCCCTTGCTCCTCTCACTACTAGAACCATCAAAACACAAACTATGCCTTCTTTCCTCCACCACATTCCTATGCGATGATCCGATGATAAAATCCTTCGAATTGTCACCACCTCTGCACCCAAACATCTTATACCTGTCATTGACATATTCTTCCCCCGTCTTCCTCTCATTAAATTCATTGTACGACTCATCATGCTCGTACGTACTCCTCCTCCTCATCCTCTCACCGTTAAGATCAATTTTAGCAATACTCTTCTCATACTCCCTATGCTCAAACTCACCCCTCCTGTAACCGATGGAGCCACTGTGCAAGATCTTCTCATTCATTTTCCTCCTCTTGAACTCCATCGACTCATCATCATCACTCACACCGAGCTCGCCTGCAACGAACCTCGGCCTCTTCCTCTCCTTAATGTGACTGCCCAAACCCTCCCACCCCCTTCCCAAATTCCCATTCTCCACCTTCTTCTTAATTATCAAACACCCCGATGAACTCTTCTTCTTCAACACACCCCCTGATCTCATACTATCTCCCATATTCATTCATGCATAAGAAATAAAACCCTTACAAATACAAATCCAATCAAAATTCGCGCGCAATGGAACAAAAACTCACCCTCGCATTCCCGCGAAACAAATCTGGGTTCTTAATTCTGCATGCCAGCATTTGCAGATCTGAATCAAAACTAACGCCCACATAAAATTATGGGCACAACACTTGATTTCGAATTTGATCTCGATTTCGATTTCAATTTCAATTTCAAATAATAAATAAAAATTTATCAAAAAATTCGACCTTGCGAGAAACCCGTGCTCATACGCGTACGATCAATTGGCGTGGTTTTATGGCAAAGGCAAAGAGAAGAAAATTGCTTTTTTTTGCGTTAACAATAAAAAATCTGAAAGGGAAATGAATTGCTATGCCTATAGTATATATATAAGCAGAGTTCGCACTATGTATTCTTCCTTATTATACGACAGGAAAGTGGAAATGGAATATATATACTCAATGATGCTAAAGAAACGCTCTTTTCTTGATACTGTGATCGTAGAATTGCTTCTGCAACAAAATTTAAATTAGTAAAAAACTCAGCCGTTTGTATTTCGAATAATTAAATTCGGTGGTGGAGTGGTAAATTACAGGGGAGCTATTTACTGCGGTGAAAATGGGGATCTGAAGAGTAAGATTTGTCGATTGGTCTTTGCTGCTACTCAGCTACTGCTACTGCAGGATTATCATTGAATAAAGTCGGGTTTTGAACAGCAAAGTTTCTCGATTATTTTCTGAATCTCTTTTCCATCAACCTTTTGTTTTCTGTCTGTATTTTCTTTTTTATAAATAATATTTATTGGTTTTGGGAAGAAAAGGGTGAATTCTGGGAATTATTATGTTTGGTAATGGTAAGGGTGACAACTTGACAGAATTCTATGTTAGATTAATTTCTGATCAATCTATAAAGTGTGGTCACATATATAATAAAATGTATTATGTGTTGCTATTATATAAAAGTATATATATCCTAAAATGTAATTGTTAAGTTGTTGAGGGGCTGACTTGCAATTACAGATGAGTTGTTTTAATAAAACACCATGGGTGGTCCCCAGGGGAATCATCGCTACGTTGTCACTCTGTTCTCCCCCATCAGAACGCTGGTGATTATCCCCTGGAAGACTGCCCTTCATTCCTATCCTCTTTCACACGAGTTAATGGCGTTTCCAGGTTAGTGGTTCATCTTCTTCATCACATTAATGCTTCGGACTTTACAAGATAGAGAATTTAGTCGTTTAGGAATTCACATTAGGATTCTTCTGCAATATGTTGAATTCCCTATATTCCAACAAGTGGTATCAGAGCCACTCTATCTATGTTAGTCTGAGATTAGGACATTATGTGATGATGCCATTGATCCACCATGATTTTACGTTTTGAATTTTGGGAGAATTATGTTTTCTGTATCTTCCGCTGTTTAAGTTTGGGTATTCTCCTAATTTCATGTTTAGGGCATTATTGGGTGTAAAATCATGTATTTATTGTTCCTTTCATCTGGGGAAGGGTTTAATTGGGTTTTAATATCCTTATTTTTGAGTTTTCGCCGTTGATTGATGCATATTCCGGCCAAAATCGCGTCTTCGTGTCGCTGAGAAAAAACCCAGTACAGAAGCCCAAGTCAGCGACCGCTGAGGACTCAGCGGCCGCTGACTTAACTTTCGGCAGGAAAATTATTTTTGATGTCAGCCACCGCTGAGCCTTCAGCGGCCGCTGACCTTGCTTACGGTGGGCAAAATATGTTAGGGTCAGCGACCGCTGAGGTTCCCGCGGCCGTTGACCCCACTTCATCTTTAGACAACGAGTTGTTTTTCTTGCTTTCTTTGTTTTCTTGCACCGTATTTGTTTTCTAGGTGTTTTAGTTGAAGCAATACGTCGCCAAAGTGACCTCTTTTGTGGAGGCTACTACATCTAGCCCTATATATGGTTGTTTTGCGTTTTCAATTCATGCGTTTGTGTGATCGGCCCAAAGGAAGATCCACATTTGGCCGAATTGACTATATATACTGTGGAGATAAGTGAGTGATAGTAATCTAGTTGAACTTGTGTGTTCAATAAAACGGTCCAAAGACTGTTTGTTGTTCGACACGTCCTTACTATCGTCACTTGATCACTACATCAAGAGTACCGCTTGTAGCCAATGTTGAAGCCCAAAGGATAGACATTGGTGGTGCGCTTGGTATCTCGGATGGGGATAAAACCTATTGACCATTAGTTAGGACCTCAAGTTTCTATGTTGTGCGTAAATTAATTCATTTATGTTTTCTGATTCAGTTTTTATTCTTTTGTTCAATTCAGCTAATATGTCATCCGGAAATACTTTATCTTCTGGCATTAACCCACCTCCCATGTTAAATGGGACAAACTTTAAAGATTGGAAAAGACACCTTTTGATCATGCTGGGTTGCATGGATCTAGACTTAGTCTTTCGGACTGAACAACCCGCACCTCTCACTGAGGAAAGTACTCCTGAACAAAGAAAGGAGGTTGAGAGGTGGGACCGTTCAAATAGACTAAGTATGATGATCATGCTTAACAGTATCCCAGAGGCCTTCAGAGGTCATGACATTGAAAAGGTCAGTTCGGCCAAAGTCTTCCTTGAAGAACTCGAACAGTGTTTTGCCAAAAATGACAAAATAGAGTTGATGTCTCTTCTCTCGACTCTTACGTCGATGAGATATAAAGGACAAGGAAGTATTAGGGAGTACCTTATGGAGATGTTTAACATCGCTTCAAAGCTTAAGGCTTTGAAAATGGAATTCACTGATGATTTCCTGGTACTTATGGCCTTAATCTCTCTACCTCCACAGTTTAGCCAGTTTAAGACTAGCTACAACTGTCAAAAGGAGAAATGGACTCCTAACGAGCTCATTTATCAATGTGTTCAAGAGGAGGAAAAGCTTAAGAGAGAGCGAACTGAAAGTGCCCATGTGGCAACGACCTCTAAGGGAAAAGGCAAGAAAAGGTCGTCTGAAAAGTAAGCTGCTGATAAAGGACCGGCTAAGAAGAAACAAGCTAAGGAAATGAATTGTTTCTTCTTCAAGAAGCCGGATCACGTGAAGAAAGACTGTACTAAGTACCACGATTGACGTGCCAAGAAATGTATAGTCTTTGCTTTGGTCTGTTCTGAAGTTAATTTATCTTCAGTACCTAGAAATACTTGGTGGTTGGATTCGGGTGCTACCACTCACATTAGTATTTCTATGCAGGGTTGCCTAAGCTACCGAAGACCGAGTGATGTTGAGAGACACATCTACGTTGGAGACGGAAAGTCGGTTGAAGTGGAGGCGATAGGGCACTTTAGATTAATGTTCGGGACTGGATATTTTCTGGATTTAAAAGACACTTATGTTGTACCGTCGTTTAGACGGAATTTGATTTCAGTTTGTTTATTGGACAAATTTGGTTACACTTGTTCTTTTGGAAACAAACTATTTACCCTGTCTTTTAATTCAATGGTTGTTGGATCTGGTTACCTTAACTCTTATGATAATCTGTATTTGTTGGAAACAATAACTTCCTACAATGAAAACCTGCATGTAGAAACTAAAGGTACTAAAAAAAAATTAAATAAGGAAACTTCTGCAAACTTATGGCACAAACGCCTAGGACACATCTCTAGAAATAGAGTTGAGCGTTTAGTGTCAGATGGAATTTTGGATCCTCTTGATTTCACAGATTATAATGTCTGTGTAGAATGTATAAAGGGGAAACAGACCAAACAAAAGAAACTAGGAGCCTACAGAGCTACAGAAGTTTTAGAGTTGATATATACTGATATATGTGGCCCTTTCCCTACAGCTTCTTGGAATGGCCAACAGTATTTCATCTCTTTTATAGATGACTTCTCAAGATATGGCTACCTATATCTAATACATGAAAAGAGCCAATCTATTGACGTGTTCAAAGCTTTTAAAGCTGAAGTTGAAAATCAACTTAACAGAACCATTAAAGCTGTCAGGTCAGACCGTGGTGGTGAATACTATGGTAGATATGACGGCTCAGGTGAACAACGTCCTGGCCCTTTTGCTAAATTCCTAGAGGAATCCGGAATTGTCCCTCAATATACAATGCCTGGTACACCAAGCATGAATGGAGTATCTGTGAGACGAAACAGGACTCTTAAGGACATGGTGAGGAGTATGATTGCTCATTCTACCTTACATGGGTCACTCTGGGGAGAAGCACTAAAGACAGCAGCTTATATCCTAAATAGAGTACCAACTAAGGCTGCTACTAAAACACCTTATGAGCTATGGACTGGTCGAAAGCCCAGTCTTAAGCATTCGCATATTTGAGGCTGTCCAGCTGAAGCAAGGCCTTACAGGCCTCATGAAAAGAAATTGGACCCCAAAACAGTTAGCAGCTACTTCATATGATATTCTGAACACTCAAGGGGTTTTAAGTTTTATGATCCCACATCAAGAAATATATTTGAGACGGGAACTGCCTCGTTCTTTGAGGATATTGACTTTGGGGGAAGAAATAGAATAAGGGATATTACTTTTGAGGAGGATTCAAATATGAATCCTGCTACTGCATCAAGCAGTGCTGCTGCTTCTAGTAGTGTTCAGGTTCTCGTACCTTTCATTACTCGAGAAGTAGATGAGAATGTACCTCAAGGTGATGTCATTGAGAATATCCCCATTCAATTACAAACTCAACAACCTCAAGAACAACCTATAGAGCAACCTGTAGAGCAACCTCAATTACAATTGAGGAGATCCACTAGAGAGAGACAGAGTGCCATTCCTGATGATTATGAAGTATACCTCATGGAAGCTGAGGAGTCTAATGGACTGATGGAAAACGACCCTGTCACTTTCCGTCAGGCCATGCAAGATGAACACTCTGCTCAATGGATTGAAGCCATGAATGAAGAGTATAAGTCTATGCAAGACAATCAAGTATGGGATCTTGTCCCGTTACCATTAGGTGCAAGACCAATTGGTTGTAAATGGATATTTAAAACCAAAAGAGATGCTAAAGGTAAAGTGGAAAGATATAAAGCACGTCTTGTTGCTAAAGGCTATACTCAGAAAGAAGGCATAGATTATTCTGAGACTTTCTCTCCGGTTTCATCGAAAGACTCATTTAGAATAATCATGGCTTTAGTTGCTCATTTTGATCTTGAGCTACATCAGATGGATGTTAAAACTGCGTTTCTCAATGGAGACATTGAAGAAACAATCTATATGAAACAACCAGAGCACTTTGAAACAGGTGACTCGAAGGATATGGTTTGTAAGCTTAAGAAATCCATTTACGGGCTCAACCAAGCTTCTCGTCAATGGTATCACAAATTTCATGAAGTAGTTCTCTCATTTGGTTTTGAGATGAACGTAGTTGAGGATTGTGTATATCATAAGTTCAATGGGAGTAAGTTTGTACTTCTGGTTCTATATGTAGATGATATCTTACTAGCCTCCAATGACTTGAACTTCCTTAAGGATACTAAGAGATTTCTCTCTGAAAACTTTGAGATGAAAGATCTTGGGGAAGCTTCTTTTGTATTAGGAATTCAGATACACCGTAATAGATCTAAAGGTGTACTTGGATTATCGCAAAAGAGTTATATTGAAAAGATCTTTAAGAGGTTTAGTATGCAAGGTAGTAGACTAGTAGATACCCCTGTATCTAAAGGAGAAAAGTTTAGTCTTTCTCAGTGTCCTAAAACCAATCTTGAAATTCAACAGATGCAAAACATTCCTTATGCTTCGACAATAGGAAGTTTAATGTATGCTCAGGTATGTACGCGTCCGGATATTGCGTACATAGTGGGAATGCTAGGTAGATATCTAAGTGATCCTGGGATGACTCACTGGAGAGCAGCCAAGAGGATTTTCAGATATTTACAAGGAACAAAAGATTACATGCTAATCTACAGAAAGTCAGATAACCTGGAGGTCATTGGATACTCCGATTCTGACTTTGCTGGTTGTCAAGACAGCAGGAAATCCACTTCTGGATACGTCTATCTGCTGGCTGGAGGAGCTATTTCCTGGAAAAGTGTCAAACAGACACTTGTAGCTTCTTCCACGATGGAAACAGAGTTTGTAGCATGTTATCAGGCTACAGATCACGGGATCTGGCTGAGGAACTTTGTCACTGGGCTGCGCATTGTGGAAACAATCGAAAGACCACTTAAGATTTATTGTGACAATAAATCAGCAGTCCTGTATTCTAACAACAATAGGAGCTGTTCAAAGTCGAAACACATCGACATCAAGTTCCTGGTTGCGAAAGAGAAGGTTCAGAATAAGCTGATATCGATTGAGCATATCGGAACTGGCTCCATGATTGCGGATCCGTTTACTAAGGCCCTAGTGCCTAAGGTCTTTCATGAGCAAGTAGCTAATATGGGATTATCATCATTAGATGAGATTGTATAGATTCAGTGGGAGCTGCATTTTGTTGCTTATCGATACTTTTGTTTGCGTTTTGTTGTTGCAACACACTTACTTCACCTTTAATGAAGTTCTATCTTGATCAAGATTTCAGTTATGTTGCTTATTTTGTATTCATTTGCCTTCATCTAAAGTTTAAAGGTATAAAGAGGACCATTCGAAAATAGATTTTAAATCTGATTTTCGTTATACCATGTGATCTATGTCGTTTGGTTGTATTTGTGCATGTGATTACTGTCAGTCTAGTCGAGCTATATTTGATGAACGCTGCTTTAGTCCTTGTATGAGTGCAGTCAATGGACGAGATTGTTTATATACATACAGTATATGATAGCATGTTCTTATAAGCGCTTTTCGGTTATAATACATTATCAGGATGATTATATATTGTGCCCAAGTGGGAGATTGTTAGATTAATTTCTAATCAATCTATAAAGTGTGGTCACATATATAATAAAATGTATTATGTGTTGCTATTATATAAAAGTATATATATATCCTAAAGTGTAATTGTTAAGTTGTTGAGGGGCTGACTTGCAATTACAGATGAGTTGTTTTAATAAAACACCATGGGTGGTCCCCAGGGGAATCACCGCTACGTTGTCACTCTGTTCTCCCCCATCAGAACGCTGGTGATCATCCCCTGGAAGACTGCCCTTCATTCCTATCCTCTTTCACACGAGTTAATGGCGTTTCCAGGTTAGTGGTTCATCTTCTTCATCACATTAATGCTTCGAACTTTACATGATAGAGAATTTAGTCGTTTAGGAATTCACATTAGGATTCTTCTGCAGTATGTTGAATTCCCTATATTCCAACATTCTATGGGCTCTCAAGCATTGAAATTCTTGGTTATTTTGATTATTTGACTGAAAAATGTGTGATTTATAAAAATTGTGATTGATTATTTGAAAGATATAATAATTAAATTAGTTTAAAATTGAGTAATTTATTATTTATACTTCAAAATAAATAATAGATTTATTCATCATATGTACGTTTATTATTGCATTGCGTCATAAAACAAATATTTAATTAACACACATAAAATTATAAATAATGTTAATGCAAACTATACGAAATTACAATGCAAACAATCACATTATCCAATGCAATGGTAACTATCATTTTTACATTACGTCTTTGTTCATATTTTGTGCAATTTGACAACTTTATTTTAATTGTCTTCGTTGAATAACAGGAAGTGCATGAAACATGTTCACCCTCTCAGACCATGGAAAAGCAAGTTGGCAAGAAAATAAAGGTAGTCAAGATGTATGATGCTCAAGTGGGGGGTTCGCGCAGATCAAGTCAAGATATTCAAACTATTTTCAAATTGAGAGACTATGATACTGATAGTCTATTAAAAAGAATCAATAGGTAATATTTATCCTTCATTCATTCCCTCTCTAAAATGTCTAAACACTTAATGTTTGTTGTTGGTGATAGCAGGAAGGATGCCCATGAAAATGATCAATAAGGACCTCAAGGCGGCTAACGTCATAGTTGTTGGTAATATTTGGCCTCCATTCATTCATTCTCTCTCTCTCTAAAAGGTCTAGGTACACATGTATTAATGTTTTATATTTGAATATAACTAATGATTTAATATTATCGTTCTCTCAAACTTCTGGCAATCCCCACCCCTCGGCCGCCGTCCAGTTGCAGCATCGTACATGTCTGCCTCAAGCACCTGTAGTGCTCATCTCCCAACGAGGCACAAATTGAACATTTGTTCCTTTAGTGGATATGTTTGTGCCTTGGGAAACTCTGGGAGGACTCTTTGGAGGCCCAACTTCTAGGTCTGCAAGTTGATGCGCATGTTGTTCTTGCACCGCTACTTTCTGAGCCCCAACCAAAGGTCTTCCTTCTTTCTTATTCGCATTTATCCCTTTCTATTGTCTGTTTGCAATCTAGTAATAATGGTTCAATAGAAAATTTTACAACTTTGATTTTTTTTTCTTCTGTAAATGCCTATTCCTACAGTTGAGGTACATTGTGTAATTTTAATGAACTTTTGTTGAGGTACATTGTGTAATTTTAATGAACTTTTGTAAAGGTCCGTGCGACAATTATTTTTACTCTAGGCACTGCCCTTGATATTGGTTTTAACACGTCAAGAGATGGTCATGGAGTTGAAGATAGTGATGATGATGAAAAAATTAGGGCTGAAACCAATATTGTTAAGAACCTATTAAATGTTGTTTATGATGGAAGCCCATTGGTGCGAGCTGAAGTTTTTGTTGGTATGTTCTACTTCTATTGTGTTATTCTAAACTAATTGTCACTCATTTTCACTATTAACAACATTCTTGTTTGTAATACTTTCATAGTTTGTCTTTGGCTACAATAAACATCTGAAATCAGTGGCTGCAGCATACTGAAAATCTCAATCTGGTTCTATTCTCTCCTCATTGCCATCTTTATCCGTTAAAAGTTGTGGTATAGGCCATACAACTCCAACTCACTACATGATTGGAAGATTACAACTAAGAAGTGATAAATTAACAAAGTATGTATACATAGTAGGAGTCCTTTTGCAATTTTTGAAAATTGAACTAATGATTATTCGGTTATGTTGTTGGTGATGGCAGGAAGGATGCCCCCTGGGAATGAAAATTGGCTTCATTTTGACAGATCCCGTCAATGTAGATATTTGGTTGTGTCAAACATTTATATAGTTACGGAAGTAATCGAGTACTTGTTTATGTACCCACGTAACCCTTGTACCCTAATCATTTTCTTGAAAATTAATAAAGTACTCATTTTCTTGAAAATTAGGTTATACACATAATTTTTTTAAATTAGAAATAGACATAACACAGTTTTCGTGACTTAAATCCCTAATTAAATTACGAAATCATCAACAATCTTATACTTAAAACATCATTCAATCATCAACAATACTTCATTACAAAATCATTAACAATATTACAAAAAAATAAAAAAATAAATAAAAATCCAATAATACTTCATTTTCCACTCCCTGGAAGCTTCAAGCATAATTTAGTGCTAGAAACAAACAAAACACATGTTATTTAAACTAGCCTTTATATAAAAATATGACTACTTAACCACCTTTGCTCGACCATAACTACCAATATAGAGGAATTCTAGGGTAATCGGAATATGTTATAAATTGTTGTGCATCCCTAATACATACATATAAAAACTCAGACTCATTGGCCAAAAAGTTTGAGAGATATGACATCCCAAAGTTGGCTACTTGAAGTGTTGCATATTTTATGTAATCGACAACTTTTGGGTGGTTTTTCCTGAACTTTGAAGGCTCATAACTTTCAATTCATAAACATATGGAGATGAGCTATAGCATTCTATAAATGTAATCTTTACTACTTAAGTGGAAATAAAACACTCAAAAATAATTCTTTATCTGAGATATATAAATGGTCCAAGTTGGGTCGTTGAAACAGTCACATAAACTGTTTCTGCACAACTAACTTAAAAAAATCACCATAATTCATAGGCAACTCATATTCAATTGATTCAAGTTGGAGAACTACCCTAACTTCTTCTATATTTAGTTTCAAAAATTAAATCACATAAGTAATCTACTAAAATAACTGAACAAAATAGAGCAGTTCATCTGCAGTTTTTTTTCTAGAAATTTAGTTTTGTTGTAAGAAAATCTTATGTCTAACACTTATAATTAATTTACTACTAGATCATCTAAATCCAATATACAAGTTCATATTTACTTGCAAGAACAATTTAACAACTCCTAATCATTCATTCAAGATCAATCCACAGTCACCTAGGAAAACTTCAATGAAACAAGAATTCTGCATTTTCAACATAATAGAACTACTATCAACATATTGCAGATCCATAAATACTTCATTCCAAAGAAGTCATTATCAGTAGATGTCAAAGAAGTTCTTAACCTTACACGAGCATGAGTTTATAGTAATTAGTTACCTGAGAATATGAATGTATGCCTGAGAATACATATGCAGAAAATTCATTCAGAAAATTGTTAACCAACCTAAATACACTGATTCAAAATACTTCATTACAAATTCATTAACAATATTATAAAATTACAAAAAAAAAAAACATCCAAACAAATTCCTGAAAGCAAATTCTCATTACTTCATCCCTGGAGGCCGCTTTAGTCATCCTTCAATGCTAGAATCTTGCTAAAGGAGTTAAGCAAATTCTCGATACCCGCCACTTTCTTTTTGGTAGCTTTAAGCTTAGCCTTAAGGGCTTCATTAGGGGTGGAAAAATATATCGAAAATTCGGTATACCGAGCATGCCGTATCGAAAAGAAAAATTAAAAAGTTTCGGTACGGCATCGGTATGAATTTTTGCCATACCGCGGTATACCGAACTATACCGAATTTTCGGTATATACCAAAAATTCGGTATATACCGGAAGTTCGGTACATACGGTATGTTCGGTATATCGGTATGTACCGATATTTCGATATGTTCAGTATACCGATATTTATCAAATTTTTATATATTTTTATTTTTTAATATTAATTTTATTTTATATTTGACTAAAATTACAATTTAAATATAATCTTAATTTATTATATTAATAACACACAATATATTATAGTATTATTTAAGAAAAATATTACAAATATAATATACATATATAATTTTGTCAAAAAATAATATACATATAATTTATTTTTTAATCTTTTAGTCGTGATTATAATAAATATAATAATTTATATATTTTATGTAATAGTGTTGTAAATTAACTTTATGTTTGTTAAATATATCTATAATATATAATACTCCATAAGATATCAATATTCATTAACATTTTTATTCTCTATCATAATTTTACAATTAAAGTGTAAAATATTAATATATATATATATAAATAGTATATTATATTTAGTAGAACTTATATAAGTATTTGTTAACGAGTATAACATATAAATTTAAATACGTATTGTTTTATTATAACATGTGATGACAAATAACACATTATTGAAGAAAGTTATTTTTGGTGTTTGCTTTCACTATTGTTTATCATTATCATATCTCAATAATATATATATATATATATATATATATATACTTATAATTTTAGTTGCAAACAAATCAAATAATTTTGATTTCATTCAACATATGTGCTCGAATAATCGTATTCATATTTGATATTTTTCAATTTGAATTAAAAAATATATTTTTTATAATTTGATTAATATTCAATTCAATATTCATAAATATTAGATTACACACACAAATACACACACACACATATATATGTATAATTGAATTGAATATTAAAATCGAATCGAATACCTTCAAATATCATTATTCGGTAAGAATCAAAGTGATATATATCTTAAATTTGTTATGAGTTTAGTATATATATTTTAATTATTATCTATTAATGTTTAAGTGTGTTTATTATGAAAAAATTAGATTAAATTATTAATTAATAAGGAAAAATTATAATAATTTAAAAAATTGATAACAAAATATGAATATAATTCCACATAAGATTAAAATATAATTTGCTAATATTGTACATATATTGATAATCTATATAGTAATATTGTTTATATCATTAATCTTTCTAAAATTATTTTAATCAAATTGTATGTAATTATTATATAATATTAATGTAATTCATAATATGTAAATTTATTTATAATTTTTGCACTTATTTTTATGTTAATAAGTAATTATTAGTATAAGAAAAAAGAAAAAAGAAAAAATTTTATCATCCCAACTAAAAAATTTAGCTTCGATTAGTTTTTAAAGTATTCTCTATCTTACTACATTTTGCATCACCTAAAATGACCAGAACAGAAGAACGTTGAATATGCTGGTGCCGGACAGGACACCAGTATAATTTTTTCATGACTTAAGATCATATCATAGAAGGTGATGTGCTCTTAGGCGTTCACTGAAGTATCACCCTCATCCCCACCATCAAAGGAATTGGTGTCTCCTTGAGATGTATCACACGAAAAATTTAAAAGACAAATCAAATCATTATTCAAACAACCAAATTTATACTATATTACTATTACAAAATCAGGTTAGAAGAAGTTACAATGTTTTCATGCTCACGGATCACGTCATAGAGACTGATCTATTCTTGGGCGTTCCTTGAAGTATCACCCTCATACATCAAAGGAGATGCAACCATCTATTAGTCAACAAGTTTCTAGTGAGAACTAAAATTTTATTGTTTCTCTTAATCAGGATATGATCGCGTGTTTGGTCCTTTTGTAATTCAATTGTCTCATAAACTTATTTATGTTAACAAACATTTAGTTTGTTGCAAGTTTATTCATGATGCTTAAATTTTGGAATAATGAATCGAACTCCTTTCGGATCTATGTTTTTGATATGAATTCATTCTGTCTAGCAAACACATTTTAGATGAATGTATCTAAATTCGATTGAATTTATTCCTAACTTTTATGGACTTGCAAGTACTGTATAGAGTTTTGGTTTGTTACTGATATTGTTTTTAGCTCTATTTATAACTTAATATTCTATCTTTATAAAAGATACTTTTCATTTTATAGTGATGGCTCATATAACTCAGAAGGCTAGTAGAAACTACCTTGGGCATCAGAGATTACGAGATGAGATCCAAATGGAAAGAGATGGACTATACGAAAATGAAGAACAACCAGACTTTCAAATGACTCGACAAGGTTAAATATTCGGCTAATAGAAATTTTTATTGGAGATATTATTTTAATTTATTATCAACATTGTGCCTTGTAGAAGAGTTGCTTACTAGGAAGGCTACTAGAAACTAGTTACGAGATGAGATCCAAATGAAAAGAGATGGACTATACGAAAATGAAGAACAATTAGATTTTCAAATGACTCGACAAGGTTAAGTATTAGGCTAATATAACACATTTTAGATAAATGTATCTAAATTCGATTGAATTTATTCCTAACTATTACAGACTTACAGGCAGTGTATGGAGTTGCAGTCTGTCACTGATATTGTTTTTAGCTCTATTTATGACTTAATATTCTATCTTTATAAAAGGGAAAATGATTAATGTTTGGGTTCTTGTGTATGTTATCATCTGAGAAAGTGGAGAATGAAAGTAGATGTCACCCAACCCTACAACCCTTACTTTAGCAATACATAGCTATATTTGAAACACCTACTCAACTACCTCCTGCTATATCTCATGATCATAAGATCACACTTAAACCAAATACCACAACTACTAGAGTTATACAGTCAAGTACTAGTTCTTTCTCTTCACGTGTTACATGAATCAACAAACAAATAGTCATCAAGGTTAAATTTTTAGTCAATAGAAGTTGGATATAACAAGATCTTTTAGTTCATTTTGTACATATTACTACATTTAGTTGTGAAGAATAGATGCACACAAGGAAGTGAAACTTGTGATGGATGAATATCTGCTTGTATTTTCTATCCAATCATTCCTTGGAATGGAAGGTCCAACACTAATAAAAATCACAGATTAAATCATTTAATTTACATATGGACCGTGGATTGACCATTCGGACTTCAAATTATAGACCTTAGTCCTAGAGATGGTCTCGTCCCAGTTTTATGAATTTATCAATTAGGAAATATTTTTTATATGTACTTTTAACAATAAATAAGTTATGTCATGCTATCCATTAATGCATTCATAAAATTCTCTTTTTTTTTTTTTCCAGTGATGACCCCCAGGTCCCAAAGATCAACTGTAAATAGAAGATCAAATCATGAATTTTTTGGATGAGGATGAAATGGAGGAATATGAAGGACAAGAAGACGAGGAGCATCCAAATTTGGAAGTCGTTGAAGCATTAAAAAATGCATTACACATCTGTAAGTGTTGGTTGAATTTACTACTCATAAAGAATTGCATGTACTGTGGCTCTTTCACATTCAAATGTAATGCATTTATTATAAATTAAGTTTTTGTCTCTATTTATGACTTAATATTCTATCTTTCTAAAATATACTTTTCATTTTATATAATAGATATTCATATAACAAAGTCACCATAAGCAACTATCAACGAAACCATTAACCTTACTGAGCTATGGCATCGGTAGATCTGCTGGCCTCACCTAGCTCCTTGTCAAATGAACAAAATTAGATAATTATTCAAAAATAGACAAATTAAAAAAAATGAAGAATACATACGAAAATTGTCACGCACCAGATTTTTATCTTCCTCCCAATACTCCCCCTTGTCAATTCAAATGTAAGCTTAAATGATATGACTATTATCAAACCAACCATATAAGATAAAAGATTTGATCACTTTGGTTGAAAAAAACAAAATAGTGTAAGTTGTGATATACAATAAATCTAAACTAATTTACACAAAATGGTGTAAGTTGTGATATACAATAAAGCTCTAACAAGCATATATACCAAAATAATAGATTGTTCGGTAGATATTTTCAGTTTGAGAGCTAAAGAGTAGCAGAGCCATTGAGAAGGTGGGGTTTCTTAGAATGATCTTTGTAAAATAAATTGCATATCACATGAAATAAAGAAAAATTAAAATGTTATGATAAGGAAAAGGTGGAGTGTGCATGGAGTGTGAGTGAGGAGCAACTGATTGTAAATAAATAATAGATATATCAATATCGAATAGTCGTTTTCCACGTGACAGTAGTTTGTTAGGAGTGTTGAGCAATATACAACTCATGCTCGAGTTGTACGACTTATGCTTGTTTTCGGTTAATGAGATATTACTCTTTTTTTCCAACATAACTTTATCTCTTGCAATTGTCTCTCAATTCATACTCAATCTCTATTGAATTGTGATCGATGATTAGCAAAGAGATCGTATCCTAACAAGTAGTAATTAGAGCCATTAGTGCACGCTTACCTATGCCAAGGAAGCCGAAGATGGAGAATCAAATATAGCGAACATTGAGATGCAGCTGAGCCAAATGCAGCAGCAGATGGAGTTGAGGAAGACGTTGAGCCAATTGTTAATGGGTGCAATGAAAGCTCAGTTCGAGAAGTTGCGGAGAGAGTTGTTGGGTGAGTTGTGGGGTGGGAAAAGTCGCATGGAAAGCAAGGAACCACTAGTCGAATAGGGATAGGTTCAAAAGTTTATAACTTAAGATAGTTTTTAGTTCGAATGGGTTGGACCGAACAATGCAAACTTGATAAGCTAGCTCGAAAATCGAGTAGATTGACCCGATAAACCGAATGAAAAAAATAAAAAATATTTGTGGAATATATTTGATTTTCTATATGCAAAAATGTATCGGTCATATTGACCGGTTAATCAATCGCTTAAAAAATAATTATGATATATATATATTTTTTAAATTGGATTAAAGTAAAATAATTATGACATATTATTGGTAATATATCATTACCTTTTCTTTTCTTTTTCAAAATTGGATTACAGTAAAATAATTATGACATATATTTATTATATTTTGCATATTTATTTTTTAAAATATATAATCATAACAAAATATGCATATATGTGTAACATTTTCGTAAACATTATAGTTCGATGGGCTAGCCCGAAATCTGAAGGTTTTTAGGGTTATGATTGTAAATTTTCAACTCAATTTAACCTGAACCGAATAAACTAATAATCCGAACGGGTTGATGCGGTTGAGAACTACATTGAATACAATGAGAAAATGATTTGTTTTCTTCTTTGCAATTTTCTTCTCATTTTCTAATTTCCCTTCTCTTTTTACTATTTTGCACAATCAAATTGTATAACTAAATATTCATATTACAACACATTAACAACACAAATTTCTAACTAATTGAGCATGATGATTCATCCTGAAAAATAATCATGTATTACTACAAGATAATGTTATATGGATGATTCTATGATATATGTTTTGTAAAATGTAGATTTCAAGATTTCAGAATCTGTTGCTATTGTTTCGATTTATGTTATTGTAATTTGAATATTTATAATTTGGACAAACTAATTCATAATTCTCGATTCTTTATTTATAAACATATTGTTGTATTCATATTTGATGAGTTTGTTCTTATTTAGTTGAGTAGGCAAATCGAAAAACTTAATTGTTTAATAATTGACAGATAAAAGTCATATTTTGGTTTGTTAAAATTTGTTGATGAATGTTAAGAATCTAAGAATTTGATAAATTAGTGAGATTATTTTATTTGAGATTTACATGCAATTAATTTTATTTATTATGTTTATTCATAATCTATTTGTGTTATTTTTAAAATTATAGACATAGTATCGCATCATTTTCTTTCTGCTGCTTCTTCTTCTTCGTTCTTTTTTGCTTCTCTTTTTTTTTCTTCGTTATTGGATTTTTATGATTTTTATCTGTCTTTCGTTTCCATCTATATTCTATATTTTTAATTTGGAAGCTATGCTATGTGTATTCTATAGATACTACGGAATGCAACTCATTATAATTTATAATACTATGTTTAATTCATACGAAATAAAATTAAAAGTTATAGCTAGAAACTTAAAATACTATAGATAAAGTTGTAAATATAACAATATTGCATTATAAAATTAATGTTAGTTCTAATTGCATGCATGCCTTGAAATGCATTAATCAATTTATGATCAGATGAGTATTATATATATATATATATATATATATATTCCTAGCGTGTGTTGTTTTTAATTATTATTAAAATTCAAATAAAGTTTATTAGGTAGCTAGCTATCATATCAATTGTGGTGTGGTGCGATAGCTTCTGTTTGTACATAGATTTTATTTAATCTAGTGTTGAGTTCAATTACAAAGGGAATCTGCTTTCCATGAGTTATGATTTTATACCTCTTACTTTTTGGATAACTTAAATTGATTGATGTGTCACGTAGAGGCTAGCAATGCAAAGATGAAAATAAAAATTTTGGTTATGGAACAAAAAAGGTTTGGCTTCGATCACATTATTGATCCTTTTTGTTGCTTTAATTTGTTGTTTTATCTTTTGAAGGAGTGGAGAAATTAAGACATAGCTAGTAACTAGGTAGGCAGGGGTTTATTGAAAGTGGACTTTAGATAATATAGAGATTTTTATTAAACCTAAACACAAGATGCTTCCACCCACAACTCCAATGGAAGGCTTACCTAAAGTAGGTCAAATACAACTAGGGGTTGGGCATGGCCTCATCGCCACGTGTCAATTTTTAACTGGTGGAAGTGCTAGTGGAGGTGGACCAAAAAGTTTCGTAATTGAATCTTCTCTTGATAGGAAAACATCTCAAATGTGTCATGATTTTGGCCTTAGCCATCAACCAAGGGAGAGCAAAGTAGATAATATGATCCATGCAGCTCGAGATCACTCTGCACACAGAGTTTTTTGTGGAAATCGAGAAATTGCCGATTTGAGAACCATTTCCATTTCTTGCAATGTAGTATAATATAAGAATCAGTTAGTAGTAATTAATATACATACACCCACATTAAATCCAAGTGACTCGAGCCTATGACCTCATGTTGAGTGCAGACATAGACCAGTTTCTAGTGGTCGGTGGCATCGACTGGCAGCGAAGTGGCCCTATGGAGTGAATCCGAGAGCAAGCCATTTGAGTAAAAATTCTTGGCTGTCATCAAGTGTACAGGACTACAAGAGCTATACAAAGACTCGTAATTGTGAACCTTTGCATCAGTCGCGTTCCTTTCGGATGCTGTGGTCGGGAATCGAGTGAAAATTTCGAATTCATCCCATTCCCCTCCTCCCATGCTTGATAGTGACTGTGATCTGAGTTCCTTAAGTTGCTTTTTATACTTGGCCTTGAGCCATCTCAGCTCCTGCCTTATGTCGTTCTCATAGTCGTCGTCATGTAGGGGTAAATTGTTCGTCGTAGGCGACACTTCCTCGTTAGGAGCATCATCATTGCTCTCGTTCTTGTGATCACGGCTCTCGTTGTCACAGCCAAAATGATTGTCGCTATCGGATTGGCTTGAGCCCAAAGGAGCACTATCAGTCACGCACTCCTCTGACCCTTCCACTTGGTATCTGATCTCTTCGAAACGACCATGGACAGATCCGCATCCATGATTAGGGCACTCGAGAATGTGCACGTTCTTACCCGTTATTGGCAAGTCACAGCTATGACAACAGTTGCCGCTGTTGATATTAGGACTCTCCTCTAAGCGAAATCCTGGTTTCCAATCCGGAACCAAGGATACAATCTCACCATCGATCATCTCTGCTATTTTAGTCACATCTTGATCTGTTATATCGAGCTCGGCAACCATTTCAGTTGCGACGCTCAAAGCTGTATCAATTTCAACATCAAAGGGGAAATATATATTTCGTACTCGGCCTGAAATAAATAACCAACCATTTTCATCATCATCACACGATTATGATCAGATTCAAGAGATCTAAAACGTAGAAAATAAACCAACCTTCTTTATCAGCAATTCTGAGTCTGAGGAAGATGTTGTCATCCTGACTCTTTCTCCCTTTAATAGTGATGTCAATGTTTTCCAAATGATCATCGTCTTGGCTCGTGAACAAGTTGATATTGGTTGCTTCAAAGTCTACCGATTGTGAATCAAAGTTGTCTTCCTGTTCTTGTTCGTAACAGATATAATTCGAGTAATTCGAGTAGCCATTAAATAAAGAGCTAGTAGTGCTGTGGTGAGCACTCAAGAGGAGAGGCTGTCTCAAAACAGGGCCTAATTCATCGTAATCTCCTTGATACTGCAACGCCCTCAAATCGTAGCCATAATCATTGATTTGAAGGAACGGGTCGTTGAGAAGCTCCCAAGCGGACAACCTATCGGCCACTGTTGCTAAACACTTCTCAACAAATCCTCGAACCTCGGGGTCTTTAACTTTGTATAGAGCATCTGGTTTCTTTCCCTACAAACGAAGAAATGAGCACTTACCTTATATACATACCATGCTAAGAACTTATTTCGAAGCAACAATATATCAAGATGAGTGCTTACTGAGATCACTTTCTTGTATATTTGAGCAGGATGGGAGCATTCACTATACGGATATTCAAACGTCACCATTTCCAAAATGCACATTCCGAACGAATAGATATCGACTAGTTCGTTGTATTCTTCCTCATAAACCTCCGGAGCCATGAACTCCGGAGTTCCTAATAACATGAATACAATCAATAAGAGAAAAATAAAAGGGAACTGCAACTTTCCTAATTTTGCAATTACAATACCAACTATGAAGTTTGCAATTGAATATATGATTTTTGATTTTAAATTTTTGTAATTAGAGCTCATGCTCTGTTATCTGTGACCGCTTATGCTGACATAGACTATTGTTTTCTTACAGGGAAGCATACTTTTCCAACATATTAGATTATTTAACAGGGCTGGATATTATGCCAAACAGTATCATTGCAATCAAGAAGAAATCAATTAAAAATGTAAGGCAAGTGATTTTCAATGATTCAATATCTATTAACAAGCGCGCTAAAACGTGTGGGAAATAAAAGCTCACCAACGCAACGAGCAGCGTGTGATTTACGGAGAATGGCCGCAAGGCCAAGATCACCAATCTTGACCTCACCTTGATTCCCATTAATGAAGATGTTGTCACACTTGAGGTCTCGATGGATCACGGGAGGGTCGTGGCTATGGAGGTAGAGAAGGCCTTGCAGAATCTGCCTACACCAATGCTTGATTGCTCTAATGTTCGTCCTCTTATGTTTCAGCCTATACCTAATTCAAATTCAACAAGTTTGAGCTAAATTCCAAAGTGGAAGCAAAATTTATTACAAGAATCTGGACAGGGCAGAATCATGGGACACTTACTGTCTTAAAGTACCAGAAGTGAACATCTCTGTCACGAAATTGATGTTCCTATTTGCAGTATCAACCCAAGAAGTATAAAACTTCATAATATTTGAATGCTTTAAGGTTTTGAGGAGATGAATTTCACAATACAATCTCTCAAGATCCTCAGGGCTTTGCAAGAAATCATACAGTTTCACCTGATTCCATGCTACCTCAATTCCTTCATACTCATCAAAAGCTCTATAACTAAATCATCCAAAAAAAAACAATTACAAATTGGGGGACAGAATTCATCAAAATCAAGAAATCGCACAAATTGCAAGTGGTGAAATTAGGGAATGAATAGATATATATATACATACACTGTTTTAGAAGACCCTTTTCCCAGAATCTCATTGTACTGCAATCAGAAAAGCAAAAGACAATTGAAAAACTGAAAACAAGAACCAAAAAAGAATACAGCAAGACTGAGTGAATGACAATTATACCCTGCCATATCTTCCAGTTGGATCAACTTCCATAAATTCAGAATCCTCTGCATCAAGGCCAACATCAACACCACCATTCATTTCTTAAATTTTTCTCACTCTATCTTCAATGGAGGATGAGAGAGAGAGAGGTAGAGACTACTAATTCAAGAAAAGATACCAAAAATGAACAAATTCAACGGAAAAGGAACAAAACTGCTCAAGAAAATAAATCCTGCAAGCATGATTTTTGTGGAAGAAGAGGCCTAGGGGAATCCATCAAAAGGTTTTATTTTTCTAAATAAACCAAAAGAGGATTATAATTTTCCCCCAACAACTCATAGACAACTCTGCCCCTCAATCCCAAATCCAGACAAAAACACCTCTCTCTTTCCTAGCTTTCTCTCTTTCTAAATGCATAAAACTTTTCTATCTCATCACGAGCTGTAAAAAACACACACAACACACAGTGATTGGCTCAAAGTTTCACCCTTTTGGGGCTAAAAAAGATGTAGACAAAGCCAGCATGTATATATATATTTGTATGCATATAAATTTGTCAAGACAGGGATGAAACAGCTAGCAATAAAAGAGGGACCAAACAAAACAAGATTAGTGGTTGATGATTTTATCTTTGTACTATTTGTTTGTGTCTAACTATAGCATTTTGTCAGAATCACAAGTGGGTGTCAGAGATTTGGAGTACAATATCGTGGTACATAAAAATATTTTATGGGAAATGGGTTTAAGGGTAAGAAAAACATAATTAAATTTTCCATTAAATATTTTCTATCGTAAGAATAAAGAATTTAAAAATATTTATTTATATTTTAAATAATTAATTATGTTACATATTATTATTTTATTAATATAATAGGACATGTAATATTACTATTCAATAAAAAAATTAAATTGAAGAAAATATTTAACTTTATCTTAATTATTTCACAAATCCACATAATAATTTCGCATATGTAAATAAGCTTTGTATGTAATTATATGTACAGAGACAAAAAAAAATACTAATACCTTTTTCAAATATAAAATGAAATGAGAATCAATTTATGTTTCAACGAAACTGAGTTTTCTTATGTTAGCATCATCGAGATGGGAAATAAAAGTAGGAAAAGACAAAGCCTGCAGATAGATTTTATGTAAAATATATAGTTATTGTGCATTCAAATAATGGTGTACTATTTTTTTTTTTCCTCTCTGAATGTCTTATATGTAATTGTTACATAGTTGTCTGCAAATTAAACAAATAGGTCTCGTGTCGTAATATACTATTTTACTTGTCTGAAAAAATGGACATCAATATTCTAAATTAGATAGATTAAGGAGCAACCGCGTTACTTTTACAAAACTTGCTCGATTTCTTTAATTACTGTAATAATAAAATATTAATGCAAGTAAAATATTTTTTATCATAAAATATAATGATTAATTTAAAAAATATTCTCCCTACAGCAATGAAAAATCTTGTTATTTTGACCTGACATGAATTTTTATAATGTATTTTTGAGTGTAAAAGTATGTAGTAAGTGAAATTTAGAATATACTTAATTTATTATTTTAAAGTATTTTTGTGTATTGAGTTGAGTACTTTATGTCTTATTTGGTTTATAATTTTCAATAGAGTTGAATGTATTGAGCGGAGTGGATTCTCTTACAATAAATGAAAACTTTCAAGTGTAAAGATCGTAAAGAATTTTTCTTTACAATTCGATATTGATTGTGTGTGGTGTGAATATTAGTGCCATATATATATATATATATATGTGGAATTTGTAGTCAAATAATAATAATATGTGAATATTAGTGCACGTATGATGAACAATTGGATCTATTCATGTTTTAATAATAATATGTGGAATTTGTAGTCAAATAATTGTATATAGTTATTAAATGGGTCCCATAATATTCAACAAACGGAAAAATTAACGGTTTTATGGCTGGGGTTAGTAGAGGGCACAAATATCATTAATAACCAACATTAAGGGTGTATTTGTACCCAAAAAAACATAAAGGGTTTAATTGTACCTTGGAGTAAACATGAAGGGTTTATATGACCCTTTTCCCTAATTTGAATATGTTGGTGGTGAAATAAGAGTTCCACAATATTTATAAATAAATATGTATATGTGAGTGAAAGAAAAAGTTAGTGGTTGTTTGATAAATAAATTAAATACGTTACGTGCGGAACGAGGGTTCCACATTATCTATAATTAAATATGTAGTATGAGTGATTAAAAAATTAATAGTATATTCAACAATATCCGTATAATTATTAAAAATAAAAATTTACAAATTTTTCGTAGATAAATGTGTAGATATGTAGACTGAAGTAGTAATACTATTTTGCGAAATATATATTCAAGTATAAAAGGACACCCAATTAATATAAAAATTATATTTTGAATACAAATTATTGGTTAACAAGAGGAAATGTGCCTTGATTTGGTCAATTATGAAATGTGCCAGGTCTACAAGAAATTATTTTAAATTACTATAATCCTTAATTTTGGTGGGGTTTTGGCATGTAGACCACTAAATTAAACTATGATTTTAATATGGGAAAATGATACAAGCGTTGTACTTTTACGTACAAATACATCATCATATTCCCAATTATTATTTTAAGCAGTTATTATTTCAAAGTTCCAACCTTTTCTTGATTAATTTATTAATCTATATGGGGAAGAGTAGTGTACATGTAAGTATGTATGTATGTATTTTTAAATGGAGATATTAGTTTGATTTTTCTTATTTTGGAAATACTATTGACGTCATCTACTCGCATAAGTGCAGAAAGGAAGAAAAAATGGAAAAGAAGAAGAGAAAAAAAAAGAAAAGGATTTTGGAGCTACGTACACTCTTTAATTTTCTATATTTCTAAAATCTTGTGTCAAATTATGGGGATGACATAATATGTCTAAAATTTGTGTTTTGTACTCTATGTTTTATAATTAAAGTTAATTTTTAATTTTTATTTTTAAAAAAATTTAATCTACTTTTTAATTGATATTTGTTAAAATTAAAATTTTGTTATGGTATAATAAATTATAATTAACAATTATTTAAAAAAAAATTAAAAAAAAACTATATATCTCCTATTTTTAAATTTATGAACCTTAGAAATTAATTAAAATTAAAAAAATGTTAAAAAATAATTATATATCTTAGTTGGGTGGAATGAAACCTGATATTTATGTATAAAATTAAATTAAAATATATGAAATAAAAATAAATAATAAATTAAAAATTGATTATTAGACATGAAGTGTGTGATATAAATGTGGGAAAAATGATCTCATCTCCATATTATCTCTTAGCTTTTGTTATTAACCACTTAGCTTCTGATCATTTTAGAGACACGAGGAAGTAGGTTTTTTGTGATTTTCTTGAAGTTTGACTCGATAAAATATTGTTTGATATTTGTTCATGAAGTAAATAATCAAAACTTGAGTCTCAAATAGAGTTTGAATTTTTTTTTCAAACAAAATTCGAAAAGTTCGCGAATATGTTCTTATATAATTTTATCAAATTGAACTTTAAATATAATTTATGAACTTTGTTAATTAACGAGTCTGTTCACAAACTTCAATAACGAGTCAAACTTCAAATAATTTACGAAATTTATATTCAAACCAGTTTAAGAACTTATTTAATTAATATAAATATATATTAAGGCTCCATTTGGTAGATAGGTTAGGATATGATAGGATAAGTTTAAAATAGTATGGTGAGTAAGGATGTGAGGGGTTAATTATAATATTGTGGGCTATTTGGTATACAAGTTAAGGAAGTAGATAAATGTTATCTATGGTTTGGTAGACAGGTTTATAAACTAGTTGAAGGTGTGAATTGTCGAAATTGCCCTTCACCTTTAATAAAAATTATGAAAACGCCAGTGAATTATTCCAAAAGGAGAAAACAGCGGGAAAGTTGTCTTCCCCAACCTCATGCTGTATTTCTGTCTCCACACAAGCTTCTGCGAATTTTGGAGCGGAATTAATTTTCCTTAAATCCGGTAAAAACATTATTATTCTTTCTATGTATTTGATAGGGCTATTCCATGAAGTTGTTGTTTTGAAATTAATTTGAAGCTAGTGTTTGAACTCATTCCCGATTTCCCCAATTTTTGTAGTTGTGAAGTCCCGTTTATCTCCGTTTGTGTTGTGTAATGAAGTGGGTGTGCGTCTTATAAGGTTTTATGGGTGTACCCATTATGGATCTAGGGTTGTATGTTTTAAGCATGTGAAAATATTAGGAATCTGACAATTGTGTATGAGAATTGTCCTCACATTTGTGTAGAGATTTATAGGTTATGTGAGATTATATCCCAATGGGATTACGTGTAATTGGGATTTTGCTTGTAGATATGAAAGTTGGATAAGCTTTTAATTTCATCTTAAAATGTATAGGCATCATCTTTCTGTAACATAGTACATATTCCACAGAACTCATGAACTCGTGTCCTATACCAACAGTTATTATGAACGTGCAGGTATCAGTTTGTTGATTTAGAAGTTGTTTGATTACATTGCATTTCGCAAACATGAGTACGATGCAAGAAGGTACGTTGAAAACAACATTTTAGTATTGAACTCACACGTTCTCATACATTTATGTTTCATTATAATTCCGATTTGAAATACTATACCTACTAGTTTCATGACTGTGTAAATAAGTTGTTATTCAATTTTAATTCAATGCTTGCAAATATCACATGTTAATCTATAGGAAGTAGTTCCATTGAACGTTCGTCTAAGAAAAGTGATAAGGGTCGGAGAAGTTGGACCGAAAGCGAGGAATCATGTCTTATTGCTTCAGTGAAAACATTGATCACTGAAGGATGGAGAAGTGATAACGGATTTCGTGCTGGGTACTTGGGTAGGTTGGAGGAAGCCATGAGAGTGCGTTTTCCAAATACGGATTTAAGAGCATCGCCTCATATCAACAGTAAGCTTTCAAGTTGGAAGAAGAATTATTACTCTTTGTGCAACATCCTCGGTCGAAGCGGCGTAGGTTTCAATGTGAATGGGAACTACAATGTTGACTGTGAGGACGAAACATGGGACCATATTGTGAAGGTATTATAAGTTAACTTGTGTTACATTTGTTTTAATTAAATACAAACATCACTGGTATTAATATTTGTGTTGTGTTGTTTGTTTAAGAGTGATCCAAACGCGCGTACAATGCGGTACAAGCGTTGGCCATATTATGATGAGTGGAAAGAGATTTTCGGCAAAGATCGTGCTAATGGTGAAAATGCTGGGGATCACAGACAAGCATGGAACGATATCCAAAACTCCGAGGAGGTGCACGAAGAAGGTTGTAATGACGTGGAGTACAATGTGAACCTAGAAGATTTAGAGGAGAATGAGGTCGCCGGTGAGAGCATGTCTGCTACTCACGGAAAGTCACCGGATGAACCGGCGTTGAAGCGGGCGAGGACAAAAGGTAAAGACCAAATTTCTGCTGTTTGTGAAGTCTTGCTGGATATAGGTCGGAAAGCTGATGAGAGGCTTGCATGCTTGGTTGATAGCCTTGCATACGAAGCTCGGTTGGATAAATAATTAGAAGTTAGTTTTACGGCCCTCGCTTGTATACCAAATTTAAGCATGGAGGATCGATTTGAGGTTTGTGGCATTCTTGGGTCGCAAGCGGACAAACTGAAGATCTTTAAAGGAATTCCTGCTTCTGCTAGGGCTCAATACGTCGCATGGTTGCTAAAGAACAATAAAAAATAGCTTTCAAAAGTCTTGTAATCTGTGGAAGAAACATATTCTAACGTTTATGCCCTTTATTGATGTTATCATATCAAATGTAACCCGAACCTTGAAGCTTGGTTTGCCACGTCCCAGCTTTGTTTTGTGCAGTTGCTATGTAATTAGTAAATGTAAATGTGTGGTTTATGATCAAAAATTATGTATAGAATGGTGTATTTCTTAATGATATTTTGCCTTTGTGTGACGAATGGTGTTTGCTTGTATCGTATTTTGGTTATTCGTTTTGGTTACATGTATATTACATTTACTCATTGACAAGATGCAATGTAAAAGGAGAACGATGACTTGCAAGAAAACAAACTCCTTCAGACTGTGGGACAATGAAATTTCGTAGGTGCATTTTACGTAGGTGTATGTCAGCGATCTCTGAATCACATAATGTATTCAGCGACCGCTGACTAGTAGTATTTTCCATCGAAGCTGTTCCATTTACGTAGGTGTTGCTCAGCGAGTGTGTATAATAATTTCCAAGTGAGAGAGCGCTGTCTTGATGCTGAAAAGCTCGAGTTAAAATTAGATAACTGTCAGCGATCGGGCAAACAACAGCGGCCGCTGACGTTTGCCCCCTTTAATCATTATTTTAAATTTACGTGAGAATGAGTCAACAGTCTCTCACTACCAGGGACCGCTGACATTCGATTACTAATGTGTGTTTATTTGAATTTACGTGAGGATTGGGCAGCGGTCTCTCACTACTAGGGACCGCTGACGTCTATAAGTGATTCATAAATGCCTTTTTCACGGTAATGTTTAGAAAAACCCTTCACAAGTTCTATATCCCAAAAGCCCACAGTCCATCCTCAAGCAAGAAACGCAAACCCTCTATAGCACATTGAATTCACTACTACCAAGGACTTTGCGGGCAGAACTTGGTATTCTTCATCTAGGCGGCAAATAATATATTCTCATCACTCTTTCTTCACCACCATCAAACCTGCACCCCACGTGTTTGTGAAAATACCATGGGTCGAAAACGGACAAAGCATGCCGATATTGAAGAAGGAGAGGATCAAGTGCACCCCACGGATGAGCATCATCAATACTCCACACAAAATCCATCCCGCATTTTGGTTTATTCCCCTGCGGAAGGTACTTTATTCAACCGCCTTGTCTCGAAGAAAATTACTCCACCTAGATGCTTGGATTGGGAACTTTTGGAAACTTTAGGTGTAAGAAATAGAGTAACGACCTTATTGAAGAACTTAGGCATGGATAAGTATGCTATGATGGAAGTAGATGGAATTATTCCTCTAGGTATAGAATTCTTAACAACATTTGATGTTGCCGGTGACTTTAAATCATTTTCTTGTCGTTTACTTGGACAACCTATTCGGGTGACGTCTTCTTTGATGAAAACCATATTTGGGTTTCCGTCAAAGGGACACCATAGAGCCCCTGCGGATGTTAACCCAAATAGAACTTGGTTTGAGTTAACGGGATTTCATAATTGGGAATCGGGGGGTATACCAAATGGTTTTTTACGTGATCCCGCTGTTGGCATTTTGCACAAGTTTCTAGCATATTGCATTTCCGGTAATGACCAGGCGAATAAGGTTAATACTGTTGAGTGTTATTTGCTATATTGTGCTGTGAAAAATATAAAGATATGTCCCACCTCATTTATCTATGAGACGATTCAATCAATCCAACGTCGATCCCGTTGTAAGGCTGCACTTACCCATATCGCAACTGTTATTGCGATGCACTTTAAGCTCATATCCGATGAGGGAGTTGCCCCACGCGGTCATGAACCAGTGTCTTGCAAGAAGATTGATCTAGGGGAACTCCGAGGGGCACCTTTTGCTGTTTCGCGTAGTGAGTTGGTGGCACAAGAAAATCGACATTGTGTGCGGAAGTATTTAAATGCCCAAGCCGCTGCCCAGGCTGGTGGAGCAGGTTCATCATGAGGAGCACAATCTCCGGCTGAAAGTGAAAGTGAAGGTTCAGAAGATGAAAGCGACACTCCAGTTCCACACACTGGAGTTGGCACAGGTTGCGATATGGATAAGTGCAGCCTTACAATGGGGTGGCTGAGTTATATACCGAGTTTCGCAATTTCAGAGACGGTTGGAGTACACAATTCGATCAATTCGCAAATGACATGAACTGTCGACTTGATGCACAGGACACGAGGATCGGCCAAACTCACACAATGCTAGCCGAACACAAGGCTTCACTGGATGCGCAAAATCAACTAATTTCGGCTCAGAATGAGATTTGGCAATCACAAAACGACCATTGGAGATCTCACGCGCGATTAATGGAGGAGCAAAATCAACTTCTGAAGGAAATGCAGAAACAATGGACTAATTGGAATATCAACTTGCGCAACGCCCCCCTCGATCCACAAAGTAACGAATGAACTGGAAGGATGGGACTTGTTTTGTGTTTAATTGATGTTATATTGTTCACAGCATTTTCGAATATTTGGATGGAGTGTATTCCATTTTAAGACGTGTTTTTTGCTTTATGTTAGACATGAACCTTAATTGCTTTCGAATATTATTGCTTCCTGTCTTGATTTTCCTTATTTCTCTTATTAATTTAAGACATATGGAATTACACAATGGAAGAACAAATTACACTACACATGATAAGGTACAAATTACAATACACATGATAAGGTACAAATTACATTACTTGTGAAATTGGAAAAACAGTACATAAATATATATAATGAAACCCACATAAATTACGGACATAGAGTACAGCAATTACCACAAAAGTAAAGTACGGACATTAACTGGAAAATAACTAATAATTTTGGTAGAAGTTGTTACTTCTTCCACCAGCTGGACGACGCACATGAACTACCATCATGGTTCTTTGAGCTCAGATTTGATTTTTTCTTTTTTTTCCCCTCACTAGATGAACTTGAAATATATTGGACATGCATATGAGTGCTAGAAAATTGGTCCCGAGCTACATAGCCATCAGGAAATAATTCACGTTTTGCTTGAACGTCACGATGGGACATAACTTCTTCATCGTCTTGAAAAGTTTGTTGGTCGACTTCTTGGGTATCCGACCATGAAGGAATTGACGTATCATATTCATCTTCATCCGGAACCCAGAATAAAATGTCTAAGTGAGTCCACTCGGATTCACCAGTGTAGTAGTAAGCTTTAGCTAACTCATTTTCCTATATTAACATGTCGTTAGCCTTTCCAAGTTTAGCTGGGGTACAAAAAGCATAGGATAATATAAACAACATACATAGGTAAAAATACCTCAAACAGTCGAAGCCAAACCGATTTCCGAGCTTGAACAACGTTCTTTGTTCGATGCCAATGCACTCCGGGATCGCAGAGGATCTTCTTGAACGTTTGATATCTTTTCAGAAGCATGTCGCGTTTTTCACATGCTTGTTCCCATGTTAGATGAACGCAGCAAAATTTCTTCACATCCTCTATAGCTTTTCGCAAGACGTAGTCGGAAATTTGAGGCCCGCTCCAACGAATATATTTTTTGTACATGACAAGCATGTTTACGAAAAAGTTATCATTTGACTTGATCCAACTGCCATGATAGAAGTAGTAGGATTGAGGAGGAATATTTGGAATGGACATTCTAATTAATAAAGGAGGTTCCAAAAAGATTGTTTGAGCCTAATGTCCACAAACCTTCTTTTATAACCATTAGGATTGTTAGTTGGTCAAATAAAGTGAGTAAAATTTAAAAATTTCAAACCCATTTAAACACTGTTTATTTATGCTTCTGTTCATTGGGATAACACAATACGTTCAGTCATGTGATTGAATTAATTGATGTTGGGCTTGAAACAACTCAAAAGTCACGAGAAGCAATACTATACACCCATTCTCATTCAAGTGTTTGAAAGGACAAGTCAAAAATGTTTGTCAGCCTACACTGTGGCCTTGAAAATATGAATTGGAGAACATGTGAAGTGTCAGCGTGTGTTTTCAACATATGTCAGCGGTCTCCCAAGTGTAAGAGACCGCTGACTACTGATTGAATGAAGTCTATTTGACCTTTCTAAGAGGAATTATATACGATAAGCGGTCTCCTTATGTCACCGCCCGTTGTTCGTTTTTTCGTTATTTTCCCAAGTTGGAGTATGAAATTGTATTCGAGTAC
This sequence comes from Leonotis leonurus, assembly GCA_026898415.1. Lineage (NCBI taxonomy): Eukaryota > Viridiplantae > Streptophyta > Magnoliopsida > Lamiales > Lamiaceae > Leonotis > Leonotis leonurus. The sequence continues at coordinate 1,182,005 of JAPKLX010000088.1, read as the reverse complement.
GAGTAGATGATGTCAGCGATCTCGTAAGCTCAGAGACCGCTGCCCACATGTTTCGTAAATTCAATGTGAATTAGAAAGTCAATTCTGCTTTCGTACACAGCGGTCTCCTAATGTCAGGGACCGCTGCTCTAATGTTCGTGGATTTAATCGTTTGGAGAGAATTAATTATGACTCCATACTCAGCGGCCTCCTAATCTCAGAGGCGGCTGATCAAATTTTCGTAAAATGACCAGATTGGAGAAAACTATGAGATGATTGGATACTCAGCGGTCTCCTAATGTCAGAGACCGCTGAGTATTCATTCGTATATTTCAGAATATACCCACAAGATAATTGTCTTCAGACATGTGTAATAATTGAATGTGGACTAATTGAATTTAGGGGGTGTTCTAATTGTCTTGAGTCGTGTGGCATGATAACATTCATTTGAGTCGTGTAATAATAACGAAAAATTTCTTTGAAAACGCATCAAACTATCCCCGCATACGTAACAAACCAAATTTCTTCACATAAATAATTCCTTCTTGACTACGAACCATTTATTATCACTGAAGGAACACTCAAAATGAAGGCTCACAAATTTAAACCATCCAAAGTGTCAATGTCATATAACAAAATTTGTACACAAATGTAAATGGATTACATGGTTTTTAACTAACATCCGAAAACTAATACAACTACCAAATATAAAGAAGCCTTGCATTACAATACACGTATGACCAAAATGTTAATGCACATTATAGGCCACCCACATTTCTTCAGCCAATATGTCTCTTGCACTTGTCCATGCGGGTGTTGCTTCCACCATATCGACAAAGTCATGAACATGTTCTTCAGTATTATGGTCTAAGTCGGTCTCATCCACAGACTGTTCTATTGGATCAACTTGCATCTCACTCCTTATGAAGTTATGAAGTGAGAAACATGCCATTACCAACCTCATTTGCACCTTAATGGGGTAGAAGGAGGGCGATCTTAATATTCCCCATCGCTTCTTCATCACTCCAAATGCACGCTCAATCACATTTCTTGCTTTACTGTGCCTTAGGTTGAATAATTCTTGAGGGTTTTTTGGTCTTGCATTATCACCACCCCACTCCTTCAAATGGTATCTAACGCCTTTATAAGGCGTTAGAAAACCTTCCGAGTTTGCATAACCATTATCGCACAGATAGTAGGATCCTAATATGGATAAAATTTCACATAAGAAATCAATGAAATCTATGTAAGTGATATGCAAATTATGGTATTCAAGCATATGTACCCCTTGGCACCTTCAACCCATTATCCCTGTTAACTGCATCTCGAAGGACCCTACCATCAGCGGCTGATCCTTCCCAACCCGCCAACACATAGATAAATCTCATATCTCTGTCGCATACGGCAAGAGTATTTGTTGAGATTTCACCCTTTCGGGTCCTATACCTAGGCTTATCACGAGGAGGCACAGTGACATTGATGTACGTGCCATCTAGAGTTCCTAAACATCCCTAAATTAATCAAACATACAAAACTTTGTCATGGCTAAAGTCAAATTTTATCCTACATTAATGAATAAGCCATTTTGGTGTTGTATTTCAGTATTGCATTTACCTTAAATCGTTTCCATCTTGGATCGGTCGAGTCTTCTGGCACCGGTGTAGATTTTACAAGGAACACTTCGTGGAGCTTTAAAATGGCTTTTAGTACTAGGTGTGTGTAGCGATATGTAGTTTGTCCAGACCGAGAGAAATCAAACCCTACGGTACCATTTTTTTTATGGTGGGCCAAAATACCTACGAACATGGCTATTTGTTCTTCTACACACACATACCTCCCATCCGTTAACCCTCCAAGTTCTTTTAATATCAAACATAGTTTACCGAAGGTATTTCTATCCATTCTCAAGTTTTTAAGACAATTTGCATCGTTCGCTTTCAAAAGTCTATTCAAGTGTTTCATTTGAGTCGGTATCCTTTCAATCATGCTGTATGTTTCATTAGAATTCCGCTTCCGTTTTCTTTGTCTTGTTAGATGAATCAATAGGACTACTACAACACTTAATTGAAGTAAGTATAAGTTCATTATTTCCGCAATGGCAATGGTTATATAAACATTTCTCCTGTGATTGCGCATGATTGCGTAATGTTTTTAAAAATGTATGGGTGCTAAACAGGTGCGCTCCGCTTTTCTGCATACACATACCAATAACACGGAAATGAAAATCGATGGTCTCATATTTAACTCACCACGTATTCAATCAAATGGAACATGAAATTCAAACAAAAACATTCTATAGCACCCGTTATCCTTCGTAACATAACTCATGAGCATTTCGCTGTATCATCATATTTATGTATATGTATATAATATATCACCAAAGCACAAAATTTACACGCACGCAAACTAGCAGAATGCATCTTTAGCCAAATATTTTTACCAAAATTACAAGCCTACCAAGTGGACTACCAAAATGCATACCCAAAATTCATTATATTACACGCATAAAATTAACCGAATGCATACTGAAATTTACAAGCCTACCAAATGGTGCACGAAATTGAAAACCCAAAATGCAAACCGAAAATGCATACCCAAAATTAACCAAATTTACACGCACAAAATTCACACGCATACGCAAGTCATTATATTCATCACTACCCTTCAAAATTTCACAAAGTTACCAACGTTAAAGCTCACGCGCGATTCATTAGTACCTTGTTCAATATTCTGCAGAATGTGATATCCAAAATGCTGGGATTCTCGTTGGGTTCTTCAAAAACGTGAAGAAGACAATCTGCATCCAATTTCCAAATAAGACAAGCTGCGTAATATTTTAGTATTCAGCCAATTACGGAGAGGGAGATAAGAAAAAACATACCTTGCACAATCAACCAAAATGCAATGGCTCCAGTTTGTGATGCAGATTGATTTTTGTACACCTCATTCCACGCTTGCAATCGTGGTGTCCAGCCTGATTTCCGTTCTTGGATTTGCAAAAGTGATTGGAGATATGAAATTCTGTGCAGAAGTTCTCAACGAAGAAAAAGCAGTGTTTCAGGAAAGTCGAAATTTCAATTAAGGGTAGATTGATTTTTCTACACCTGATTCCACGCTTGCAATCATGGTGTCCAGCCTGATTTTCGTTCCTGGATTTGCAGAAGAGATTGGAGATATTATATTCTTTGCAGAAGTTCTCAACGAAGAAGAAACAGTGTTTCACGCAAGTCGAAATTTGAATTAAGGGTATTTTCGTCTGCAGGAAAATACCCGCCTTCTACTGTTCTCTCTAGTTGAAAATAATACCTCATTCCCACTGGATTTATTAAACCCCTTCAACCAGAGTTCATACACGGGCCTGGGCATTAAACACGGGCCAGTGGGTTAAGTAAGTTTGCTACCAAATACAAGTTGACATAGGTTACAATTAGTATATATGGGCTTAACTAGTGTACCAAATGGAGCCTAATTCAAATAATTTAATAAAAAAAAATCTAACTTCAAGCTCGAATTTAAAAACACTATAAAATAGAATAATGAACTAATCAAATTCAAGTAACTAATTTTATTTATCAAATCAAATTCGAATTTAATTTAAAAAGTTCGAATCGAGCTTGAGCTCGAGCCGAAATCGAATATTTAGTTAGTAAGTTAGCGCAGGCTACCAACCTCAAAGTCATTGGTATGCTTTGGAATATTTTGACTACTTTAATGATCTCGTAATTCGAATATAAACGCTAGTGCAACCTTTGTGAATTTGCAATAATTCATTTTATTTTAGAATATTTGCAGGTGGGTATATCATTAATAATATGTGGCCCCCAAACAATTACGCAGCATGATTTATTTGCAACTATCACATATGATTGTAATATATTGGTTGGCACTTGGCACCGTGCAAGAAGTAAATGTTTTCGTTTTCTTGGTTCTCTCACTTTATTTCATCAACCCTTTTGGCTATGACAATTTTTTGGAGTACCAGAATGATAGATTGGATATTGCATTTAGATGCAGTGCATGTGAATCTCTATATATTTAGATGTTTTTTGAAAGATAATTCAGAATCCACAGAAATATTATGTTAGACGTATAATATTTTAAAATTATTTTTAACATAACGATGATTTAATATTCTAAAAAGATTTCTCAATTACATTAGTTCCACCAACGAAGGGGCGTGCGTAGGGATTATCAGTCACCAACGGAGCACAGGTGGAGCGGCAAGGCGCGGTGCTGCCACCAAGCGATGGGATTGAGAACTCTAGTTCGCAAAACGCAAGTAAACTGTGAATAATCACACCCAATATGTTCACCTTGATGAGAGGATTAAAAATATGTGAAAAACACAAGCCAAAATTCACCAGAGAGAGGGGATTAAAGCTGGAGAATTTTCCTGTGAAAGAGAAATAGGAACGGCGGCTATGTTTGGGGAAAAAGAAAAGACATATTATGTATTTAATGTATCTAATGTGCCTTCTTATTTTAACTTATTTCACTAATTGCCTCAATAGTATATATTGTGGCATTTAATAAAAAGTGTCTCCAAATAAGTGCCCCAATATATAGTTTTTGTTGTAGTGTATATATTTAACGGATAATCAATGGGTACACTTTTCTTTACTAGGTGATCTCTATTCATCCCCAATTCTTATTTAAACTCTGACTAAAAAGAGTACGGGTGATGAATTTGTGCTCTGGATACGGGGTTCTAAAAGTATATTTGGCTCCGACTTATCATGTTGTCATCCTCATCCCCATGTGAAACTAATATATTGAAATATTTTAAAACTATTTATTTATATTAATTTGTGTTACCAACAAGATGATTACTCATGTGAATTTGTTTATAATAATGTTTATAAGTAAAATATTGAATTGATATATTTGACAATATGTGTCAAGAACTTTTTAAGCATATAATTGTTCCTGTTTTACTAATGAGATGTCATTTTATGTGACACTTATTTGCAACGAGTCATTTTTAAATGTATATTTTCAATTTTTAAATTATAATTTAAACTAAGAATAAAGTTAGTTTGGACTTTGTATATTTTCAATTTTAATAAATTACAATTTAAACTACTATTTCTTAAGAATAAAGTTAGTTTGGACTTTGCAACTAAATGATTATTCACCAAACACTTATTTGCAATGATTTGTCTAAATATATACCATTAAAATATGAGGTAAAAACTAAAATACTCACTCTTATAAGTAAATGGTATATAAAAATACACACTTACAAATATTTATAAAATTTACACATTTTACAAAATAAAAAACACAATATATCCATGTTAAAAAATTATAGATAAAATATACTCATTTTACAAAATAAAATATAAAATATCTCCACTTACACATGAGAACACGTAAAAATTGTCTATGTTCTCACTTATTTCATCTTTAAATACTTTGAAATACGTTAGCACATGATGAACTTCCTTCTATTTTCATGTAATATGATTAATTTTATCTTTTATTTTTAAGTGAATATTTTTATATTTATTTCATGAAAGTGGACATCTTTACCCATTAACCCTTAAAATAAAGTGAGTTATATTTTAAGTTTCAATGTAAAATATCAATTTTTCGAAGAATATAACTATTTTGATCTTCCTAATAAGACAATATTTATTCACCAATTATTTATTTACAATTATATTCTACAAATATATATAATTCAAAAGTCAATTCAATTTATATTTATATATTAAAAAAAGTTCCAAATACGTATAAAAGTATGATTATATAATGTTTCATATAACACTTATATTTAAAATCATTTGTCCAAATAAAATATTTAATTATTTTTATTTTTATATATTTTTATATAAATTATAACGTAAAGTATTACCCGTCAAATTTTGATGGGTCACACACTAGTATGACTAATGCAAATTACGTAATAATACAATGCAACACTACATATATATCTAATGCAAATTACTTGACTATATAATGTAATAATAAACGAACGGTGGTTTTCTCTTTCCTTATTGCAATTGCGTAATTTATGAAAGTCATATCAATTTAAATATCCCACCAAAACCTCCTAATAGGATAAGTACTGATTTACTCTTGTTACATTGTATATTGACAATGCAACACACTTATAACAAAAAATTAGGGATTAATAATAGCCATTAGATTTATTCTAATCTACGCACCGGATCAATTTCTATTTTTTACTAAAGTTTTTTTTTTACGTGAAAGCACCCCTATATATAAGTCCTTGGAAAAGAGCTTCTAAAAATGTATAATTGTACAGTGGGAATCAGGGACGAAGCTATGTATCATCCAGAGGGGGGCATGGACCCCTCTGGGAATTATACAAAAATTAACTATTATATATGGATATTTAAAATATACTATGTGTATGTACATTTTAAATGTATATATTCAAAATAAATGTTCCATTCATGCATTTTAAACATCTTTTGTTAAAAAAACAGAGTAATTGTACTATTTAATTTTATATAAATCTATTTTTTTTAATGATTCTCATTCATTTTAAATGCATTTAAAATATCATTAAAAAATCTAATGATATTTTGAAGTAAAATATAAATTATTTAAATAAAATTATTCGATTTTATTATAATTATCTAAATAAAAATTTGCATGTAAAAATTGCCCCCCTCTGGACAAAAATCATGGCTTCGTCACTGGTGGGAATAATGAGTTTATACGTTTAAAATACGATATAAAATCATTATTTAGTGCTATGGATGAGGGATCACTTGTAAAAATGGCATAATGCTAATGCATGTTCTACACGAAGGAAGTATCGGTGCCGAGAAAAGGGTAGAAAGCCCCCTCGATCCTAAAGGTAAAGGGCTGCTGAAAATGGCACCAATAGTGATCTTTCGATTACTGGGTGCATTAATAGTCATTTTACTTGTCCCTATAATTGGGTCGGTTTGGTCCTGAACCTACGTGTCTATGACTTCGTTTCTTAAGAAATTCGTGCAGCGGAAGATTCGGAATTTGAAACTTTTTACACTAAAAAAATTCTATTAATATCCCCTCATCTCATTAAAATGAACATAGTTTTCTAAAATTGTTTTAATTAAATTGATAAAATTCAAAAATAATAAAAAATAACCTGTTAATTAATTTAATATCTTAAATGAGCGTTTTTTAAACGAGATAAGTATGGATAAATTTAGATAGATAAACATAATATAATTTAATCTAATATTTACTAATTAGAATTAGACTCATAAAATATTTCAATATTGGTGATTAATGATCCAATAATAAATTATTTGCGTGATAAGTATCCACCTAAAAAGATGAAATTAAAGTAATGCTAAAAAAATTAATTGTTCTAACTAATCATATTCTATTTAGTATAATTTTTCTAGAGTTAATTGTGCAAAGTGCCCCATTTTCTAACTTAAGGATGCAAACTATCCTTTTGTGTAAATATGTACCAAAAGTGCCCAAATTATGTGTTTTGGACCATAATACCCTTTCTCAACAAAATTTCTCCAATATCAATATAGTTAAAACAAATTAATACTTCAAATAGTATAAATCATGCATTTCTATCAAGCCCATCATGCTTCCGTATAAATTCAATATTAATACCAACTGTTTATACCTTCTTTGACCGATAAGCTGTCGGGTCGTATCCACCGGAAGTTTTAGGGACCTCGTCCAACCACCAGGAGCACCTTATGGATTCCAGACGCAGACTCCTTCAACAGCTCACAGCACAGCCCTCGTTCGTTTCCTACCCGGGGCGTATAAGTATGTTTGTTGGTAAAAATAAGGAAAATATAAATCTAGAAGATGATGAACAAAAGCCCAAATCTTATTAAGGAATTATAAATATATATTACATACTAATTAGATCTCCTTTAGGGAGGAGACTAACTTGTTTAGCTACCTATGGTAGCGAGAACTACTATCATAAACTAGAAAGAGGAAAGATTACAATGTTTATTGTTGGAGAGAAGTAGGAGAATTTTCGATGCCCTTCCCTTTCTCCAAATGCTTGTTTATATAGGAAGCTGGAAGCCTCCTATTCCTCCATTATTGCCTCGGATTCCTTATCTTTTGTTATAATGCTTCTTCACGTGAAGCTGGGTCCTGATAAGGCTGCCGACGCAAACATCTTGTAGTGGTCGGACCCCTTCTTTTGAATTTAGTGGTCCGTCCTTTTAACTTTATTCCACCGACGATTCTTTTTATGGTGGAACGTCTTTTTCTTCCACCCACCATTGTCGTTTTCTTTTTGGTGGGTGCCGCTTTATCAGATGCTTTTCTTTTCTGAAAGCATTTTCTGCTTTATCCTCACATGACCGCTTTATTTCTGTCGGCCATCTGTCTTTTTTGGAGGGCCCCTTGGAGCCTTTCCTTTTGGAGGAGTCTTCATCTCCTCATACTCGTTGGCTCGAAACTTCTTCTTATCTGGTTTAGGTAAGAAGCCTTTTCCGAACTCAGGTTCACGTTGGGCTGGACAATCTGAACATATCCTGGACGCCCAATGGCCAACATGAGCCATATTGCAGAACTTGCGATGGGTTTCTTTACTCATCGCCATCTTGTTTTCCCACAGAAGAGTTCTTTTTCTCTCAAAAGCCTCTTCTGCAAACTTGGTTGTCTTCCCTGTCATAGTATTTAACAGGAATGATCCATTCGCTGAGTTCTGAAAGAACTTGAATGGAAACTTGACTTTGTCCATCTCTGTAAGACAGACCCATAATCCCCATGCTCGCCTTGTTGTTATTTGATCATCTGAGATTGCGGCGATCATTGGAATTTCACTAGTTGGTGCCTTGATTTGGTTGAAGGCATCCATTCGGGGTCTTCGTAGCCTTATGTAATGGAAGGCTTCGTGATTCCCCTTTCCTGCAGGTTCTGGGGCTGCACTTATGAAATACAGCTCCAATGTATCACCTCGGCAAAGTTGTTCGTTGTTTGCCCAAGTATCATAAACCGCTTCCTGGATCCATCGGGGTAGACCTTTAAGTTCAGGAAACGCTGGGGACGTAGTATAAACTGAGGCAAGGGCCCCAAATTCATACCACTGCTTGACATCTTGGGGTTTTGATCCGGGCAGCATCCATACCCTTGGATATTTCCCCGAGCCCTCAATCCTGGTATTACTAGGATTAATACCTGCTCTTGTGAGTAATTTCTCCCAGTTCGCTTGATAAGCCTGTTCAGCAGAAGAGAAAATAATCAAATTAGTATTAGACTCAGATTTGCCTGTCATAGGCCTGAGGCTAATCTCTCCCTCTTTTACCCCAGAGGTGGAGGGTTGACATGATGGTTCAGACGGTGAAGTCTTAGCATCATCATTTCCTTGGGCTAGTGGTTCAGACTCCACCAGCTTAGGACTTGCTAGAGGGGTATTTGAATCCCCATCTACCGGTTTAGGTGCCGGAACACGAAACTCTGCTATCTCCAGAGGTTTTCTGGAAGCCCGCAGGATTGGCTTTTCCAGAGCCGACCATAACTGAGTACTGGTCAACATACTGGCTCGTATTCTACCAGAGACTTTCGTCTTATCGGTAGCTTGCATCTTCCCCATTTGATCGGCATGGACAACGCACTCGTCCCATTCCTCCAAGAGCATTTCCAAATTTTCTCGGAGATGCTTTTGGGCTAGCATGATGGATCTAACCTTAGCTGGCTCCATCTCTTGTCAGAAAATCTGCAAGAATATTTTCATGAGATTTTAACACGACAATATCATAAATATAATATTGACATAAAGCTTGCCATCTAAGTAACCTAGCATTTTCAGGTTTTGATGCTATGTTATTTCTTAGGAAAGCTTTAACCTGGGTATTATCAACTTTTAAAGTAAATTTCTTTGCTAATAAAAATAAAGGCCATTTTTTTAAAAGCCTTTACTACTGCAAAGAATTCCTTCTCGTTGATATGCCATCTGATGGCCTCATTTTCTGAGAATAAACCACTACAATATCTGCAAGGTTCTTCTCCATAAGGAGTGATCTTCATGAGGACTGCTGCCCACCAATGATCACTCGCATCTGTATAGAGGACCAGATCATCCTCATCCTGTGGAATAGAAAGCTTTGGGAGATCTTTACATTCCTCCTTTAGCTTTTTCATTCCCTGTCGATGTTCTTCCGTCCATATAAACGGAACATCTTTCTTTAGTAGATTACTAAAGACCTTCCTGTGTTTCGCAAGATCTTTGATAAACATTCCTGCGAAATTAACAACTCCCAGAAAACTCTGAAGTTGTTTCTTCTCTTTTAATGTTTCTGGAAAATCCTGGACCTTCTGCACAATATGATCTTGCAAAGTTATTCCAGACTCATCGATCTCTATTCCCAAAAACTCCATTTTTTGGGTCGCAATTACTGCCTTCTTCTCTGAAAGCACTAATCCTTCTTTATAACAAACATCTGCAAATAAATCAAGATGTTTGATATGTTCATCCATATCTTTTGATGTTATAAGTATATCATCAATATAGACAAACATAAAAGAAAAATAATCTTTAAAAAGATTATCCATCTTTCTCTGGAAAATCTGGGGAGCATTAGCTAACCCCATTGGCATTACGTTCCAAACGAAATGCCCTTGTGGTGTTGAGAAAGCTGTAAGTTTTTTGCTTTCTTCCTCCATGCGAATCTGGTAGAAACCTGACTTGCAATCAAACTTTGAGAAGACCTTAGCATTGCGTATGCAGTTAATAAGGTGATCTCTACTTGGAATAAAATATCCATCAAACTCTAGAATATCATTAATCCCTTTGTAATTAATGACAAGTCTAGGTTTACCTCGCTTGATCTCACCATGATTCCTTACCAGAAACCCAGGGCTACTGTAAGGTGAACTAGCCGGCTCGATCAACTTCATATCAAGATGTTCCTTGATAATAATTCTCATATCCTTCTGATCAATTAAGTTCATTAGGATAGGTCTGAATCTCACGAACTCATGCACCCTTTCCGGCTTCACCTTTAAGGTTGCTTTGAGTTGGTTCTTCTCCCACCAGGCCAAAGGATTCTCATTGTAGCATCTCGAGATCTTCCTTTTGACATCGGCAAGGGACACCTGCATTTCAACCCTAATTTCTTTGTTAGAAATCAAAGCTGCTTTAAGGATCTGGATTTCCTCCTCTTGAAGATCATCCTCCCGGATGCAGCTAAGCACTGCTTCGCTAAATCTTCTTTGATCCTTCATCTTTGGATGATGAAGTTTGCCTTCATCATTCATATCACCACGCTTGCTGCGAAAGGCTACGGGAATCTGTCGATTAAACGCCTTCCTCAGTCTCTGAACAATGATTTTATGCTCACAATTGGTTGTGAACACTAATCTTCTTTGCTCATTGTCCTGCGTGTATCGTTTGAACATCTGTAGGAAATTATTTCCTAACAGAACATCAGCTCCCGTATCATGAAAATACATCGGTGGAGTTTTAACCTTATACCAAGGTGTTTGTCCCGCTCCTCCAATTAATATTTCCACTTCTTTTACTCCTTTGGATAAGAGTAAAACTCTTTTAGAGAAATCTCGGCCAGCAATTTGAGGTAAAATATCCTCAACATCTTCTGGGAAAATTCCCCTTCTTGCTGTGCATATGCCTGCACCTGAATCAATATAGGCCGAGAAGTACTCTGCCTTATATTTTTCATATAACACTCCCACTGGAATGTATATCGAGAAAGGACTTGTCATACGATTAGGAGTTGTCTTTCTTCTATCGTAATCATCATCCCTTGGTCCATCGGTTTCCAGGGCTTGAATCTTTCCAAAAAATCCCGCCCTAGAATCAGAACATCTTCTCGTCCTGCTCTGCCTTTAACCTCTACCATAAAACCCCCTAGGTCAAGGGTTCCATTGTAATGGTTAACCTCCGGCTGCTGGAGATAATATAAGACACTACATGGAAAGTTATTTTCCCATCTTGTAGCATCAAATCTAGTTGTCATCCCTCTCCATCCCTCTGGACATTTCAGATTGACTGAAACTTGAGGATTCCCTGGGAATTGGGGCTGACTTTCTTGGATAAGTTTCCTCCCAAAAGGTTGAGATATAATTCTATCTCCTTGGAAGGATAGTCTTCCTTAGCTTATCTTAAGACTTTGATCATGTCTTATGACTGGCCTCTCTTGAATTCGAATGTTGACCTCCCTCCTTTGTGGAATCTCCATTCTATCGGGACCAATTGCTGTAGTCACCTTCTTGAAGATATCAGGTATTTCGATAAAAGGCTTTCCCAAGAATAACTCCGTATGATGGGAGTTGGAAAGTGCATACGAAATCTGATATGTTATCGAATAAGGTGTATTTCCCTCATCCAATAACTCCTTCCTTTTGAAGTCCTGATATAGCGTCAGAGCTTTACTGAAACCCGAGTCGTTGAGATTGTATGCAATTTTAGGATATACAATCCCCACAACTTGGCCTGCACAAAGATTCCCCGTGATGGTTCCCATCACCGAATCTTGTAGGTTTCTGATTCTCCTATCACATATGGCTATGTCGATTGGAGCATCAATTCCTGTGAACATCGTGGATTTAAGAACCAGTTGAATTGCCCCGATATGAATCCATCTCATCTTTTCGGCAATTTCTGGTTTAAGTTTCTCCAAATCCTCACGTATATCGCTTGCTGGAATCAATTGCATCTCCACTTGATTCCCTGTAAACTCGATCGGAAGTGACATCTCTCGTCTAGTGATTCCGTAGACGATATGATGTTTCCTTCTTCCCAAACTGAAATTCCTTAGAACTTCGTCTAGGTTGCTGGCATTAAAACCTTGATACTTCTGAATGTTCAAGGTTTTCTTCATGATTTTGTCGATTAGGTTTGGCGAGATCATCGTTCGACTGGAAAATCCAGTTCGATCCTCTTTCTCCTGATGACAAGACTCAGCTTCAGTCTGAAGATTCTGTAGATCCATCAGAATCTCCATCCCTACTAAGAATCTCTTCTTGCTCATATATACTCTCGTCTGAGGGTATATCTTCAAACTGGTACACTTGAACCAATTCTTGGTAGTATATGGCATCTTCGATGTCCGGAGTAGACTCGAACCTTCGCATGCCTCTCTGCTCGTTATCTGGGCAATTTGTTGAAATATGCCCCTTGGCTCCGCAGGTCCAGCAATTACAATCTTTAAAACTTTCATTAGCTCTGGTATGAGCTTTTCTAAAAGTTTTCTTTGCTGGCGTTCTTGAACTGGATCCTTGGAACGAACCCCTGCTTCTAGCTGGTCCGCTTCTTTGTCCAGTTTTGTATAATCTAGCCTTCTGTCTAGACCACATCGTCCTTGGCTTCCAAGATCTTCCTCTTGGATTTCTTTCTTTGGAATAGGGTTGGTACCTATTCTTTCGTCTTTTTGTTATTGATGGCTCGCCTCCAATAACAACTGGAAGATCATTATCTTCACAGTTTAGGTGAGCTGCTTTGTTGATCCTTCGCAGCTTCTTCAGATTTTTCTGAGCAGTGGCTTGTTGACACCACTCTGAAAGCTTTTGATGTACATAAGACATCCTCTTGGCGATGCTGTCACTGCCCTTGGGGATATAATCTTTTATCATCATCTCCTTCCATGGGCTCGGAAATTTTAAGAAGAAAATTTCCTTCGCGATCGTCTCATCAGCTTTTGACTGATGCTGGTAGATCGTAAAGAGCTGAAGAAATTTATTTAGCGCCTTTGGATCCAAGACTGTAAGTCTTAGATTATATAACGCCAATAGATACTTTCTTCTTTTTTCTCTGTCGAATCCCTCGTAATATCCTTCTCCGATGAAATGGTCTTTGAAGAGGACACTCATCCTTCGGATAATCTCCGAGTAGGATTCCACCTCGAAGCATTGATTTCTTACTTCGAGGTGTAATCCTTCCCAGGCGATTTTTACTACGCCTGCGAGACTGGTTTCAAGAATCTTAACCAATCCTTCTTTGTTGACGTCGAGAGTAGCTGCTGCAATCCGCATTGCTCCTCCCCACTCGTCGATCACTGATTCTCGATCTTTGAAACTAACTTCATCAAGATCAAGCATTACGCCGTATGGATGGATGGGATCCAGGGTAGCCTTTCCAACCGGTGAATCTTGGATTCGGGGTTGTCTTCTCCTTCTGGTTCTCTCCATCAGTATGGCCTCGTCTGGTACCGTCGAGGTATATGATGGTCCAGCATGGAAATCACGAGCTTCTCTCATGACTTCTTCAGGTGGTGGTGGTACTTGCTGATTTAATGGTACAGCAGCGTTTCCCTCCCTGATGTGCGCCACCTGGTGTTGGTTCATCTTGAGATCAACCACCTTCATATTAGCAAAAGATTCTGCTAACTCTTGTAGATCTTCAAGTCCGATTCTTTCAAGGTTACTCATGATTTTTCACCTTGAAATAATCGTACATATCTTTCCACTTGAGGATCTTTTCCTTTATCCTTCACGGGTAGAGGATATTTTGGCCCTTCGGGGAATAGCATCCGGTTCCTTCTTTCGGGAAGAGATCTGTTCTCCAATTGGCCAACTCGACTCTGAATATCTTGCAAGATGGTTAGGATCTCATCTTGTTGACTTGATATTCTTTTTATCTCCTGGGGTACATTAATTAGGCGGTTGCCATAATTTTGTACCGTCTTCTGGATCTCCCTTAGCCAAAGAGAGATATATCTCTTGGTACTTGCGATCTTTAATCTCCAATAATCGGAGAAAATTCCTGTAACCAAAGCATCTCGGACAAGTGTCCGGATCCATATTTCTCTTGGAGTCTCCTCCGTTAGGAAATAATTAAATGCAATAAATAAATATAATTCCTTAATAAACCTAGGGCTCTGATACCATTTTCGAAGCGTTTGTATAATGCCAAGATTTAATACAAAACATGCGAATAAATGATCGGATAAATGATCAACATATTCTAATTTCAATAAATAATATGCTCAAATATGTTTATAAAACCCTGGTCGTAAAAACCAAAAATCCGGTCGTCAAAACCCGGTCACTATTCCAAAACCCGGTCACAATTCATCAAAACCCGGTCACTATTCATCGACCAGCTTTTGATATAAAATGAAAACCTTCCGAATTTTTAATTTTTATTACCATCTTAAATTATTTTGAGCATCTTACTAATTGGAGTCATTTTGAAATACTAATTATTAATTAACTATACATGTACTAGAGAATTTTGTTCTTGATTAAGCATTTTAACCATGGGCAAAATGGTCTTTTTGGGTATTTTTGGTATAGTTTTACAAAAGAGGGTATTCTCCATCCCTTAGTTACGTAATAGGGCATTCTTCGCCAATCACCCATTTTTCTAATAACATAGTAAACGGGAATGATAACATCAACCTCTTGTTCTTCATGCCGGACCTGTCTCGAAAAATCGGACTCTTAAAGACGACTGAGAAACATTTTCTAAGCTTAAAAAATTGAAACTTTTTAAACATTGAAATAATTTAATATCTTCCAGAAAGGTTGAAACATGTTAAAATATTTATAATCTACGAAAGGAATATAAATATTTGAAACAAGTGGCCATTCAAGGACGACCAGCATGCATGTGTTTATTGTTTGTGTGTGGGTGCATGTGAGTGCTGACACACAAATGAAATCATATGCACATGTATGCCTCCCTCATGAATCATGATGGCAAAAATAAACACCACCTCACATACAAGTAGGTTGAGAATTTCAAATCGGTATTTGGGACTTTTTCGATCGTCACCCGAGTTCTTATGAGATTTACTATTCCAAATGTCGAATTTTTCGAGATCTGAATTGGCATTGAAAAGTTAGAAATTTTTGGAACTCGGAAATTTTGAATCTCGGGACTCCCAATTTTACGAAATTAATTTTAAAATTTGAAAAATTTTGGTCTCGTTCAGGACTTCAGAACCATTTGAATAATTTTATTCAAGAACAGAACTTAAAAAATTCAATTTTAGAATTCAAGATAGGTATGCAGTCCCATTCTGATTCTAGGCCATATGTACAAGAGCATTTAAGAAGTCATTATTAGAGCTGTCAAAATCGCCGGGCCGGGCCGGCCCGGCCCGGTCCACCGGGCTTTTTCAAAATGTAAGGCCCGCCTAAGCCCGCCCATAACTTTTCGGGCTGAAATATATGAAGCCCAACCCAACCTCATATGGGCTTTCGGGCGGGCGGGCTTACCCGGCCCATTTCCTCTAAAAAAATTGTCTCTACACAAAAATTCAATTTTGCATTTTAAAGAAAAAGAAAATGATATTATTCATAAATTTGGTGTGAAATACATTAATAATATTTATTATATGAAATAGTTAGTGTGTTTATTCAACAATTTTCATCAAGTATTAATCAATTACATTAAGTTTTAAAAAATAAAAATAAATATTCCAACTTATAAAAGATATTTTAATAAAAAATAATATATAGCTAGGGTTTTTTAGAGAATAAGATATTTTAATAAAAAATAATATATATTAAATCGGGCGGGCTTTTTTAGCCCGAAACCCCGGGCTTTTTTAGCCCGAAACCTTATAAGCCCGTAGGGTTTTCTGGGCGGGCTTTTCAGGCCCGATTTTTTTCGGGCCTTAATTTTTAGAGCCCAACCCGACCCAAACCCCGGGGTTTTTGGGCGGGCGGGCCGGGCCGGGCCCATTTTGACAGCTCTAGTCATTATGAAATCAAATAGTATATATACTTTTCTTTTATATACTCAAGATTAGGACTAAATTTATCGAAAAAACGGTATACCGTATTTACCATACCGAAAAATACCGTAAAATACCGAATATAAGGTATACCGGAAATTTTGGTAAGGTATGATACCGTACCGAACTTTTCGGTAAGGTAAAGGTATAAATTTTTCAAATACCGAGGTATACCGTCATATACCGTACCGCAGTATATATCAGAAAAATTAGTATATACCGTTGTTTTCTTTTATATATATATATATATATGTACATATAATTATAGTTAATAGTGACAAATTATAAAATATGTGAGTTTTTTGATAATTGAAAAGATTGAACAAGACATATTATTTGTTACATAACCAATTACTTATAATATAATTCTACTAATTTTTTTTCTAAAACTAGCATATCAATCTAAATAATTATATAACTAATTATAATAAAATAAAGATAATTATAATAAAAGGTACGTTTTAAAAATATAAGCATTTTATATAATTATATGACTACGTCTATTTGATTTTAAATATAATATAAGTTGTAATATATAATTAATGAAAATATACTGAATTTGTTATAATATATCATGCATATATGATAAAATTTGTAAGTTTATGATTCATATATTTAAATCTAATAGTTATATAATAATATAATTAGCTAATATTTTAATAATTAATTATATGATATTAGTAGTTAATCTAAAAAATTATATTATTATAAAAATAACACTTAATATTTTTTTTATACGTTGGATGTTATGTAAGGTGTCGTTCATTATATTTTAGTATATCGTGAAAGAAAGGTATACCGAAATAATGTATAGGTATGTAAAAATATCATACCGAAAGTAAGATATACCGAACTAAGGTATATCGAAAAGTATGGTAAGGTAACGGTATGAAATTTTTCATACCGAACGTAAAAGTAAAGTATAAGGTATGACGATTTTATTAAGGTATGCCGTACCGTGACACCCCTACTCAAGATAGACATACATGTGTTACGTGACATTTAACTAATCTTTCCCCATCACATTCTAAACTTTCTGATATCATGTGTCAACATTTTCATTATATTAAATACGTTGGTCGGGCTGGGCCAAATCATTATAGTCCAAAATTTATGTTGGTCTATAAATTAGTTATCGGTTCCCTATATATAACATATATCTTATTAATATATAAAGATTTGTCTACCCGCGTCATAATGTAATTATCAGACACTTTACACACAATTAAACATAAAAAGAAAGCGGCATACATAATTAATAACTCAATTCAGTGAATACACTTACGTCCAGGAGTCACACCCAAAACAAGATCAATCCACTATCAAAAAACTTCGAGTTACAAAGAACGTTACTCTCTAATGACTCCACACACCTTAAGGCTGGGTTTGGTAGGAGAGATGAGATGAAGTTAGATTAGTAATATGAAAGATTATTAGTGTGAATAGTGGAAGATTAATAATATGAATAGTGTTTAATACTTTGTTTGGTATGAAGTTTTTAAAAGTAGGATAATTTAATATTGTGTTTGGTAGCTATTATTATTAGGTGAGATAACTTAATATGTCATTTGGTATGTAAGATAAGAGTGGATGAGATAATTAATATGTTGTTTGGTATATAGATAAGAAAACAAGATAACCAATACTAACTTATTTTCAGTAGCGCGAAAAACAATTCATTTCGCTCCATAATTTGGGACTGAGAAGAACGCTCCATAGTTTGTGACTGAAGAGGGACGCTCCATAGCTATTATCAAGGAAGAAAGAACGACCGAAGGAAGAACTAACGAAGAAACTTGGCAACCCACATTCGACTGAAATTGGATGGCATCTGCTGAAGAAGGTACAAGTTATTTGATATGGTACAATAAGACGGTATTCGAATTTCATGGCATCTGCTGTAATTCATGGGTTAATTTGAAAATGATTTGGTGTATGTTCGTTTAATAAGTTGGGTTTGGTGAGTATAACGAAACTAGGTTTTTTCGATTTTGAATTTCCAATTTGGGGTTTCAATTTGATATGGGTGTTAAAATTTGGGTTTTAATTTGATTTGTGTTTTTTCCGTTTGTTTCTTCGTTCCAATTTTTTTTCACGTTTGCAATTCTGAACATGAAGGTTTGTTTATAGATATGAAGAGATTTGTATACAAATTTTTTTAATTTTTTGTTCAAGTAATTGGTTTAAAAGACTGAGCTGTTGTAGGTGCATTTGAGATGAACCTCAAAGATTTGCATAGAAATGCTTGCATAGGTTGAACCTGCCGTATGTAATGGGTATAAGTAATGTTGCTGTGTTGGGTATATATAGAAGTATTGAATTGTTGTTCACGTTGACAGTGTCCTTCTATAGACATGAGCTTTGTATAGATTGTAGATCCGGCTTCATGAATGCAATTTTCAATCAGTTTGTTCACTATGTTTATCTGTTTTAAAATTTATGTCTTTAGGTAGTAGTGATGCCATTAGCGGTAAGAGTAAACGGGTTGAAAAAGGGAGAAGAGTATGGACACCTAGGGAAGAGGAAACATTGTTGTTGGCCATGAAAGAATTAGTTGCCCAAGGATGGAAATCCGATAATGGATTTCGGGCTGGCTACCTCAGCAAACTTGAGGATAGCTTTAAGAAGAAGATGTCGGGGACAGACTTGAAAGGTAGTCCTCACATGCACTCGAAATTATCTATTTGGAAGAAGGACTACAACTCTTTAGTTACAGTTCTTAGTCAAAGTGGCGTTGGGTTCAATGCAAATGGCAATCACACGGTGGATTGCGATGACTCTCTTTGGGATAACATTATCAAGGTATGTTGTATATTTGTATATATATGCAATTGAATAAAGTGGTTTTTATGTTCTGTTTTCACTATTATAACATCTGATACTTATGATTTTCATTTGTTGGTAATACAGATTGATGCAAATGCAAAACGTATTCACAAAAAAATTTGGCCAATGTACGAGGATTGGAAAGAGATTTTTGGGAAGGATAGAGCGAACGGGGAAGGCTCTTTTGATGTGAACGAAGCTATTAATCGATTGGATAAAGAGTTTGCATCAGCGGAGGAAGGCAACATTCATGGGGATTACCACGTGGATATGGAAGACATCATGTCGGGAGACGGAGCAGCCAATAGTTCATATCAGCCTCCGACTAGAACTGTGCACACTTCTCCATCCACATCCAAAGGTAAAGGTCAAAAGCGTAAGGTTGTAGAAGGTATTGATAAAGTTTGTGCTATGATTGAAGGATTGAGTCAAAATGCAAACTCTAAAATGGAGAATCTTACATCTCGGTTAGGTCACGAGCAAGTGTTAGGGCAAGCTAGAACGGAAATATTTAATAAAATACCTGTGATAGAAGGATTTAGCATTTGTTAGGTTTTTTTAAGTCTGATGTTATTTGGGATGTTGACCTAACATGTGTGTTTTTGTGTTTCTTCACATGAATGTTGTTGTTGACCTCAACATCCAGGTACACAGCCACGTGGAAGGCTGATTTGGCAGTGACTCAGCATCCAGGTCCACAACCACGTGGAAGGCTGACTTGGCGTCTCTTGAAAGACACGTGAAGACTTGAAGGATACTCAAAGACTAGAGGGAAGACCAAGTCTTACTAGGCGGTTGAGATATTTATGCTAGTAGGATTCTGTTCCACAAATCCAGGAGTCAACAACCAACTGTTGTCATGCAGTTGAGATATTCATGCTAGTGGAATTCTGTTGCCACAAATCCAGGAGTCAACAACAAACTGAAATTGTTCCACAATTCCAGGCTGATATGCGGAGGACAACAACTGAACTGCGAGAATTGTGAAGACATGGGCCAGCAGTTGCTATTTTCATGGACCCAAGCCCATGTAGTCTATCTATAAATACTAGAGTTATTCATTAAGTTGAGTGCGGATTTTGAGATGATATAAGAAGTTAGATAGGTACTTTTGCAGATTAAATTCGTAGTTTAGTGTGTATGATCTTTATTCTTGTAAGGTCATACGTTTAGTGTTTTTGTAAGAAGTGTTGATGTTGTGTGGTGCTAAACATTGTAGCAACACAACACTTATTTTGATTATTCTTTTTGGCCGTAAGGCTGCCGTGTAGGTTGTTTGTTAACACAACCTACGCAAAATTATCCTGTGTCTTCTTATTTAGCTTCTGCAACATTGACTTAGAGTGGTTGATACACTTTCAGCATTAGTCATAAGTTAACTGTTTGTGAACTTCTAATTGAAAATGATAGGAAACTTGAACTTTTTTTAGGACTACCTGAGGATACTAAAGTAGAATATGTTCTTCGTATCCTTAACTCTTGTTAAACGTTTGTTTTGGCTCGTAATTAACAATTGGCATGGCCTTTTTTGATGGAAGATTCTTGGATATGTGATATTCTGA
This sequence comes from Leonotis leonurus, assembly GCA_026898415.1. Classification (NCBI taxonomy): domain Eukaryota; kingdom Viridiplantae; phylum Streptophyta; class Magnoliopsida; order Lamiales; family Lamiaceae; genus Leonotis; species Leonotis leonurus. The sequence continues at coordinate 1,160,983 of JAPKLX010000088.1, read as the reverse complement.
TCCTGTAGTATGGCCTCTAATTGCCATTGGTTTATTTTGATGGAAGATTATTGGATATGTAATCTTTGGATACACTAATATGGCTTCTCCGTTAAGTAATATTTTGTGTTGGTTAATATTTGGATACTGTAATCTTTGGTTTGTTTTTAATGTATTAGATATATTGTATTCCTGTAGTATGACATCTGATTGCCATTGGTTTGTTTTTAATGTATTAGATATATTGTATTCCTTATTTTATTAAATATGAAGTTGTATAGTTCAGTTCACTTTTATGTTTATTTATATCTAAACGGAAACAACATTGAAGAAGATAGACAAGTTAAATTAAGAAAAAATCACATGGTAACCTAATTTAGAAACTGAAATTCAAGGATATTGAAAACGGAAGAAGTACTACGGAATAACAAAAACAGAAACGGAAATACAATGGAGATTGAAAATCCAACCAGCAACTTAATCCAACAGATGAACCACTAGGATAAAATAAACGAACAACGAAAATAACAAAAACAAACGACACAAACATCGGGTAGTGAACCCAATAGATGAACAACGAACATCTTCAAAACTACTTCTTGAACGGGCTAGAGGATGCACAAGAAGATGAACCCGACACATCATTCCCTTTAGATCTATTATCCTTCATGCGTCGAGCGATTGAAGTGAAGCTACTTCCACGTAGTTTGCTCGTTTCACCTTTAGGAGGCTTCCTTATTGGTGGAGATATGACTTCATCGTCATTGCTAGATATATTTCCACTAAGATATGCTTCCAAATCATTAGACCTTGATGAGTTTATGTTGATCACAATGTTCTTATTATCTTCAAGCTTCACTTCCTCATCTCCTTCTCCAAACAGGTAGGCCAATCTATTGAACTCGGGCTCATCTGTCCAATAATATGCCTTTGCGAAATTGTTTTTCTTGCAATGGAGAAAGAAAAATGTCAAATATAATGTACACTAGTGTAATATTCTATCATATATATGTATGGTCAGTGGTCAGTATGTGTTAAACTGCTAGAGCTTAGTGATAATGATATATGTGGAGCTTAGTGATAATGATATATGTGTTGTCAGTTCATCGTGCGTTCACCACACATATATAAATCAAAACATGTGTATAAGATAAAAAAAAATATGACATTGAAATTACTACCTCAAACAAATAATACCAAACGTCATCACTGGTAATAATACGATGTTCTTCGAGATCCCAAATTGTCCCGGGTGTGCGAGCAATGTCCTTGAAAGTGGTATACCGTGTGTGCATGAGATGAGCTCTCTCGAAAACATCTATCCAAATTAAACCAGTACGATATTGCTTGTTCATAGCGAACTTCGCGTCTTGAATAATATTTTGGGGGATGTCACCACCTTTCCATTCATGCTTCTCCTTATAGAAGCATAAAACTGACAAGAAGAAATGATCATGTTGGTCCCGAAAGAGTAAGGTTTGGTGTATGGGGGGGGGGGGGAATACACCAAATACAAACTTTTCAGTTTACTTGACTAATTTAATCAGAGAGATGTAAGCTTTCTGAATTACAGATTGCTCAAGGTGACAGAACAGATTGATTTTCTAATCGATCTTGTTCTGTCCAAGTAAAATCTCTCAAGTGAGTTATACAAAGCAGAGAGTAAGAATAAGCTTAATCTCCAACAGTGTATCGTGTGCGGAATAATGGTGGACTTAGTCGGTGCTCTTGTTAAGAAAATCTTTAGAAAACTTAATCAGATATCGAGAGGATTGATTAAGAATGCAGATTGAATGAGTATGATAGATAGAGAATAAAAATAACAGAATATAAATGCAGAAAGTAAATAACACAGTTATTTTTACGTGGTTCGGGAAACCCCCTACGTCCACGGTCTAATCCAAACTGGATTAGATATCCACTACTAGGATACTCGTCTTATTTATACTCGCTGAGAACGAGCCACAAGTTTCAAGTACAAGCTTGATTGAAACTTATGCACGAATAAGGGTCGTGTCCCTTTACAACTTACAGAAAACTACTGTAAACAGGTTATCTTCACGTTAATCCACTAGTAAACTACTAGCTAGTAAAGATCTCCTTCTTCTCTCGATAAGACAGACTTGAATCGAGGTTGGCGGGTTGATGTGATTACGATCACGAACGGTTTGAAGCTTTTGTCTGACGTGAGATTAAAATTGCTTGAATGTATTTCTATAATGTAGCGCTTGCTTTTTTTCAGACTTTAAAACTTCAAACATATATAGGCTTTGATTTTGAAATTCTAGCCGTTTGTTGATTGGCGTGATTTGATTTGTGGATTGCCAATCATTCATATCTCTTCTTTCCTTGTAGGGTCGTTGATTGAATCTTCTATGAATGGAAAGCAGATCATCTGTGATTACTTTCCTTCTTCGTGTCAATCAGTGATTCTCTTCCCAATTCTCGATGGATGGATTTTAATACATTATTGACAGGTTTGGTTCAGCTCTTTCTGTTTTGATTTGAACCTTCTGGTTATGTCCTTTCTGCTCTTAGTGCCTTTCTGGTTGAACATTGGTTAGACATTTTCTGGTTGAAGTGTCTTTCTGGTTGAACACTAGTTAGACACTTTCTGTTTGAAGCTTTCTTCAACTTTCTGGTTGATACTTGCTTCAACTTTCTGTTAAAGTTGTCTTGTCCCACTTTCTGTCTGAGACTTGCTGGTTTAACTTTCTGTCTGAGA
>JAPKLX010000088.1:1068442-1157783 GCA_026898415.1 Leonotis leonurus | reverse complement strand
TTGGTTAATTAAGGGCTGCAGTATATTAAAAGCATGGTCAGAAATCAGCATTCTTACATCATTTCAACTACAAATTACAAGGTGCATTGATTCAGCATTGTAAAGCTGTAAAATACATGTTTTGCAGTCACTACAAAATAAATATTGCTATGGCAAATTACAACAGTGATATTAAAGTCAAATTACAATCTACAATCTAACATAAGAAGATTACATATTACGCTACAAAAAGGCATACATGTCCAATCCATACTGAAAATATACAATCTGAGAGTTTGCAAATTACATGTTCTACTACAAATTAAAAGCAAATTACATGTTTGAAACAATTTTAAATTAGTTTTTCAATTATAACTTGAATCAAAACAAGAACAATGGACATGAAAATAAAAAAAAGTTCAATCTCCAAATCACTACGAGTACGAGGAACACTAGTATTGAAATGATCTACTAACACCGTTGTCGACGCACTTGAAGCTTCTGCTTCAATTGGGCTTAAATTAGAAGGCATGTTTGTTGGAGAAGATGTATTAAACTCATCATGCCATAGAAAACTTCGGTAGTGATTCTCGTTTAACGGACACTTGTAATACAAACGGCCCCTAAATTTGGCATTTGGACCAGCACGTTTAAGCAACATTTTCCCACTCTTACAATAACATGTTGGTGCAAATTCCATCTGAAATATAAATCAATCAGAAAACATATAATTAAAAACCACAATAAAGGATTAAACACAACCATATATATATTGAATTAATACTTAAGCAATAATGTATATTACTACCACGTCCTAATATGATAACCACATTGCTTCTGCTATGCTCTCTCTAGTATTGTTCCATTCGTTAGTGGATTCAATTGCATCTATAAAATTTGAAGCTTCATAAACACCATCATCTTCTCCATCTTCTTCAACATACTCCTCATCATATTCTTTCTCAATTGGATCAATATGCATTTGAGAACGGATGTGTTGGTCCCGAAAGAACTAGTTTGGTGTATGGGGGGAGGGGGGGGGGGAATACACCAATTCAAACTTTTTAGGTTTACTTGTTTCAAATATAAGTATAAGGCTTAAGCACACTTAAAGACTAAGATAGCTTAGGGTAGCAAGACAAATCTTCTTGTCAGGAAGATTTAATCTTGCTCAAATAATACCTTATATGTGAAAACAGTAATCAAAAATATTAAATACAGATTTAAATTTGATTAAAGTTGTGTGCGGAATATGGTGGTTAATGCTCTTTTTAATGAGTAAAACGTTTTCTTCCTTGAGGTGATTAACAACCCAGATTTAAATGCAAGAGTATGAAGAAGATGATAATGAAGTAAAACAGAAATAAAGAACACAAGCAGTTAACGTGGTTCGGGATAAACTGTCCCTACGTCCACGGCTCGATCAAATCTAGATCGAATAACTTCACTAGCTTTCTCCTTTCTTTTTACTCGTTGAGTACGAGCCACAAGAATTATCAAAACTAGATAACTTCTTGAGATTACAAATCTTCTTCCTAAGATTGAAAACTACAATCTAAGAATACAACTGGATCAAAACTAGATCCTAACTTTGGGTTTTGGTAAAAACAAAATTTCCAGAAAGTAAATCTTCAAAATAATAAACACAACAGAGAATTCTTGAAGGTTGGATGTGTTTAGAACGTTAAGAGCTTGAAGATTTTTGAGCAGAGTAATTGCAGGATAATAGCTTGAATTCCCGTACTTCTTTCTGGAGGTGAAGGTGGTATTTATAGCCTCTTGGAAGAAACTATCCGTTGGAGACGATGGTACTCTTTTTCAATGCATTAATGGCTGCATTAAATGCATGGCAGGGAGGTTGAGACACGCGCTGCCAAATGAGAGTGGTTACCACCTTTCACGAGATTTCCCTATGTATTGCCATACTGGGAATGATCCTTCGTACAGTAGTTTTGATTTTCTTGTACTTCATTCCTTTAGAGTATGTTGTTGATGTGACAATACATGGAGTGGTTGACTTGTGATAAATTTAGGTATGTCGACAGTCCACCGTAGTTACTGTGAGGAGCAGCTTGAATTTAATGTAATGTCAGTTCGCTGTCCATCGAGTTGTAACTCCATCTTCTTGGTTCTCCATTTTTGATTTGTAATGACCAAATTGTTTTTGAACCAAACAATTTGTTGTATGTGATATTAGCGGGCTGATGTAATAGCTTGGGACGAACTGCTCATCCTCTCAAAATAACTTGAACGATCTGCTGCAGGTTTCGAGCAGCGGGCTGCACCTTCTTTTAGAATTATTACAAGCATATTTTTAATCCTATGATATCTAATTCTAGTCTAGAGAACCAGATCGTTATAAGTCAGCTTGAAACTTCAAGCTGCTTTCACAATTGTGATCTGTTAAAGGATAAACTAGAAGATTGAAACCAAGTAACAACTAACAATGTTAGCGAGCTGTTTATGTAGGAAGCAGATCGTTATTTATGTATCAAAATGATCTGCTCACCACATTAGGAGCTATCTGACTTACAAAGGAAGAAACTTGTTATCATAGTAATCATTGTGTCCAGGATACCTTTTACTAGAATAATACAGATCGTTATTTATGTACTAAAAACGATCTGCTTCTATTACACTTAAGATATTCCTTGATGACAATGATTACTTGGTTTCCAAAACATCAAAGTGTAGTTTCGAGGAACATCATCAAAACAAATATAAATTCATGGGGTTCCCAACAGGATGAAATTGTGTAATATGAAACAAGCTATAATCAAACAATTATGAATCGTCACAGGGTAAAAAGAGGGACTTCTTAATATTCCCCATCGTTTTTTAATAACACCAAAACACCTCTCTACAACATTCCTCGCTCTGGCATGCCTCATGTTGAAGAGTTCATGGGTATTTTGAGGTCTGTCACGTGCTGGTCCCCATTCCTTTAGATGGTACCGAACACCACGGTATGGTGCTAAAAAACCCTCGGAATTTGCGTATCCATTATCTACCAAATAATATTGTCCTATATTTCAAAGATTAATAATCATTATTCAGCAATTAACCTTTTATATGAACATTGTTAAAGAAAAATTTAAAAGTTTAAAGTGTTATATACCCCGTGGCACCTTCAATCTGTGGTTCCTATTAATTGCATCACGTAACACTCTAGAATCTGAAGCAGATCCCTCCCACCCAGGTAGTACATATACAATCGCCATATTTCGATCGCATACACCCAATGTGTTGGTGCAAATTTCCCCTTTTCTTGATCTATATCTTGGCTTATCTACAACAGGAACCGTAATACTAATGTATGTTCCATATAGTGCTCCTAAACATCCCTTCATTATAGAAGATTAGGGTGTTAGAGGTTATATTATAAGATCTTTTGTAATTATAAATTTGGAAGGTTAATACCTTAAACCACTTCCAACGGCTGTCATTGGTATCTTCAGATACTAGTTTGGGCTTAACAAATGCATGTGTGTGTAGTTTTAAAATGGCTTTTAAAACTTGATGGACATAGTGTGAAACTGTTTGTCCAGATTGACCTAAATCGAAACCAATAATTTTGTTCTTTTTATGATGGGCTAGAATAGATAAAAACATTACGATTTGTTCCTCCACACCTACATATTTACCATCACTAACACAACCAAATTCTCTTAACAATATGCAAAGTTTACCAAATGTGTTACGATCCATACGTAGATTTACAATGCAGTCTGTGTCACTAAGTTTAGTTATTCTGTTCAAAAGTCTAACTTGGTCTGGAATCTTAGAAATCATACTGTAAGATGTATAATTCAACCTACGTTTCTTATTAGGTGTTCCACATAAAAGTAGTACGGTGACTAAAAGGAGAATTTGTGTCAATGTTTCTTGGTAAATATCTTCGATACACATGTAAAGTTCTAAAGATTCAGCGGTGTTGTATGTCATTGTATCAGTTCAATTGAGAATATATCAAAGTCTAGCCGCTACAGTTTAAAAGAGTACATTATAAAAAACACTATATTATCATAAACATAATAACCACAATAGAGTACTAATTGCAAACATTTAATCAGATCACAACCATATAACAAGGTTACTCATTTAAGATCTTCAATGAGCTTCATAAAGGGATTACTAAATACTAATTATCTTATCCCAAACATTTATCAACATAATACACATGAACCTTCATGCTCTGCCATAATCCATAAAATACCAGCCATGATAATTCATCTCTAAACATCACAATCATATTTATTTCAAGATAAGAATTGCAATGAAACCCATCAACCAGTTGACTCTTTAAAATATGAACAACTATCAGCCATTACATATCAGCCATCACACTCTGAAACAAATCAGAAACAACTATCAACCAACACACTCTAGGACAACCATCAACCATCAACCAGCACACTCTGAAACAAACCCATCAACCAGTACACTATGAAACAACTATTAGCCACATTTCAGAAATATCAAAATCAGCTCACACAAATAGAGATGTAATTGCAAAATACATATTAGCCCACAACCACAAGTATGTTGTTTGTTTGCAATCAACAACGGAGAAGGTTAACATGCAGTTTTCTCCTACATTCAATCAATAAAACGGGCAAATTCAAAAATACATGCACATTTCTCATACATCAACACATAACTAATATTTTACATACTTAAACTGTCGAAATGCATAAAAAGATTCCAACAAACAACGAGAATGACATGTGTGGATACAAATTGTCAGTTGCGTACCTTTGAAAGCTTCAATTTTTACTTTACAACCAAATTGCTCTGTCACGACCCAAAGACGGGGTTGTGACGAAAATATTAATCTTAAATAAATAAGGGTAATTATGATGATTTAGGTCAAGCAAATAATATCAATAAGGATCGAGGACACTCTGAGTACCACATTTACAATGTATGAGGACATTGGAAATGATCTATTTAAAAAGGTAACTCTTGAGAAAGACTAAGAGTTTACAAGATCAAAGCATTTTCAAAGTTCAAAATAAGGTAAGGTCCAAGCCATATAAGGCACAACAAAGTTTACTAAAAACAGCGGAACTTCAACTTAGCACAGTTTGGGGTTTGTTTATTCGAATAAAAAGAAATGCTAGCTCGAAGGAGGGAACAACCTCGCCATTACCAACCTCCAACGCCAGCTCGCCTACGCCCACCTCTCAACCTGTGAAAAACATTTGAAAGAAATTTTGGGCTGAGTACTAATGTACCCCGTGGGTTTCTTGCCCCTTTATCAGTGAAAAACCAATATAAACATTTATAAAAGAATACTACATGCCCAACCATATGACGCAAGGCATTTAAAAACGAAATCTCACCCTACGCATATGAAAACATACATTATAACATTTTATCGAGCTCGTTACCTTTCTTGCTCATTCAATGTGTTTTCCTATTACGACTAGACGGGAAAAACCGAAGTCTTCCGCGAATAATCCCCTTTCGCCAAGACCGGGGAACCTGGCCAAGTTCACCCGATCCGGACTTTCCGTGTACACTACCTTGGCCGGATCCGGCTCAAGGCACAATTGTTAACTTCATCATTGGCAGCGCCAATCAACGGGTACGGTAAAACCGATCCGTCACATTTAGGATACACATGAGCAATATAAAAACTTGGCATGCAAATTCACATTTAATAAAACATTTGGAGCTCACTAGCTCGAAAATACCGTACTGTAAATAGGAAACTCACCTCAATCTTGTGGATCAGTTGAACGGGAAAAATGCACGGGTCACTTATCGGCCTGAACAGGACCTACAATACAAGTCTCAACTTAGGAGGCTAATCGTACAAGTCGTCCCTATGTTCTATTCCTACTCCCGGGTTTTTGATAAGAAACATTTATAAGTTATGCCATTAATTACATGCTCGTAGAACAAAAACCCTATAACACAAACATATGAAGATTTGAAGAATTGACCACGAAATTTATGAAACCCTACACCTAAATTTATGAAACCCTATGAAACCCTAACGAAGAACATTAAAAAAAACGAAGTTTCTCACCTCAAATATCTCTCCAGGTTTTATATCTCCAAGTTGCACGAAGTATTGAAGTCTTTTCTTTGTGTCGCCTTTTCTGCCTTTTCTGTGTGCGGAAAAAAGTAATCTTTGTTAAAATAAACCAACATACATAATAATGTCAATTTAAAACCTTAGGACAGTTTGAATCCAGATTCAACCAAAAATCAAATATCAAAAACCCTAAAAAATATGAAAAACGAAATATCTTACTATAAATATCTCTACAAATTTTTGGATCTGGGCTCTGTGCTAGCTGCGCGATAGATATTAGCTTGGGTTTTCTGTTCTTGTGGACGGGAAGAAGGTGAAGGATGGTGGAGAATAATACTGGAAGAAGAAGAATTGATTTCTGGAAGAAGAAGAAGGAGAAGGATGATGGAGAATGGTGGACAAAAAATGGAATGAAGATTGGAGACTGTGCGAGAGATGTGGGGGTTGTGGTTTTCCTTTTTTTTGTCGATGGGAAGAAGAAGAGCGAAAGAAGAAGAATTGTAGATTGTAGATCCCAAAGTTATATTCATTACTATTACAAAAAGATAAATAATAACACCAATGTGGAAGGATTAATAATAGCACTTCTACAGGAAAATAGCAGCGGGCTGGGTTTTTAATGTCGGGCCTTTATTTATCTAATTTTTTGCTACCAAACATGAAATGAAGGTAGATAATTTATCTTATCTACCTTCATCTCTTCTACCAAACCCAGCCTAAGAAACCTTTTCACTCTCCAACGCTATTTTTTCAGTGGATCCAAACTAGCCTCTCCCCTGAACTAGTCAACCGTAGAACCCGCAAGCTCATAGGATTATCCATTGAGGGGGTGTTCGGTTACTAAGACTAAATTAGCCCGTGATTATTCGAGATTGAATTGGCCCAAGATTAGTCTAGATTAATTTAGTCATAGGGGTAAGGCCAAGACACACAAACCATGACTAATCTTATGTGGCACTATCTCGAGATTGAATCACGGGCCGTATCCGTCCAACCGAACAATCCATGATAATTAATCTAAAACTAAATCCTAAATAATCTTTCCAACCAAACACCCCCTGAGTTTATAAATCACTCAATTACAATTGAAACACTCCACAACACGCGTTATTCATGCAGATGGTTGGAGGATCACTATTCTACATACACATGGAATGTATGCAGACTAACAATATGAAATATACAATAATGAAAAAGCACTCACTCAATATACCAAATATGGTCTTCACTTATGTGTATGTGCAACGGATACAAATTTAATATCCACTAGATTATAGGACGGCTCCACCGCCCGCGATATGCACAATTTAATGTGCCCACGACTGATGTGAGTCATGTGATAATATCATACAAACATATGCATCATTATAATTGTCGTTTTTCATTATTTTTATTTTTGTATTGTTTTGTGGAGTATTAAATAATACTCCCTCCGTCCACCAAATATCTTCCCACATTTATTTCTATTTTTGGCAATCAATTCTCCGTGCACAACACATTAATGTGCGTCACATTATTCACTCACTACACACTACACATTATCATTAATGTGAGTCTCATTCTCCACTAACTACACATTACACATCATTATTATTGGGTCTCATTCTCCACTAACTACACACTACACATCATTATTATTATGGGTCTAATTCTCCACTCACTATCACATTACCAACCCAAGTCAAAACATTTTATTAAAACCCGTGTCGGGTGAAAGTGAGAAGGAAGATGGTAGACGAAAAAAATATCAAATTATGCTCTAATCAATAGCCTTAGTTAAAAAGTAAGAATTAATAAATATTTATGAAAAATACGGTGCATGTTACATCGTTCTTGAATATATTAACCTCTCCCGATGCAATCGTAAATAAAAGATTGGTTACGTAGAAAGATGAAAATAAATTCGTATTCGCATACATGAGAATTGTATAAAAAATAAAAGAACCTTTAATTTTTTTTTTTTAACAAAGAGAAGCTGACTTTTTTTGGAGTAATATTCCTCCAAATTCGTAATAAATGTAAAGAAGGATGGGAGAGCGTTATCTTAATAGATTATACGCATAAATATTCAGACAAAGCATCAAAATAGGCATTTTGAATTTTGGATTGGACCGATGCGATGAGCAATTTTTTTCAGACAAGGTATCAAAATAAGTCAACACCGTACGCTAAAATAAGCACTTCTTTTGACATTTACAACAATGATAAGGAATTACACATCTATTATCTATATATAAAAACAAACTATTGGCAGTGAGCGGTTACTTTTTTTGGCAGTTTTAAAACTGTTTTATTTTTTTAAAAGACTCTTTTTAAATGTATTTTTTTAATTTTTAAAACGTCAATTTTTTAAGAAAGAATAATTTGTTTCTAAATTTCATTTTTCAATTATTAATTAATTATTCCATTTTTAATGGAAATTCTTAAAAAAAATTATTTTTGTTTCAATAAAATATTTTTTTTATAAGTAGTCATCTATTTTATGAAATGTTTTTTTTTTGGTTCTTCATATTAAACTATTTTATGAAATATTTTTTTTTTCTTCATTTTAAACAATGGTACTTTTTTTAAAGTTCATTATAGACATTCCAACTGTAATATATATATATATATATATATATATATACATTAAATATATAATACAAAATTGTAACATTTGAAAAGTCACAACTCTTCAATAGGTACGTGACTTTTCGCATTCTCCACTATAAATGTATGCAGTCTTTCGCTTTTTCCAGACAGCATTGAGCATTGAGGAATCCTAAAAAAGAAATTTGGGTAGACGTTTATTCAAGGTTGCAGTAAAAAGGAAGAACAAAAACAGGTACACTTCTGCATATATTAAATTAGTGTATTAGGCAATTTTCAAATCAATTCTGTAATAAAACGTCATTAATGTATAGATTCAAAATTTTAAATCAAATCATGCAATCAAAATATACACTAATTAAAACTGAATGTTTATTATCATGTCTATAATTGAACTTTGATATGAAAAGTAAATAAAACTGCAATTTAAATGCAAAATATTGATTTAGGTTAATTAACCCCACAAAATGACGATGTTGATTCTCAACTTGAAAATAAATGCAATCATACATCTTCAAATAAATACAGAACTTAATTTTATTTTTCAGATTAAACTATCTCCATTTGCAGTGGAAGAAATTCAGATCGAACAACATATTACGGAATTTTAACATGTACTATGCTTTCCATTCAATAATGTTTGCATTTTTATGGTCTTATAAATTAATAATAAATAATGTAACCACACATACATGCCACAAGTTAGCATATGTAATGTTAACAGGTACTACAATCAATAATGTTAGCATTTATATAGATATTATCATACACATGTTAGTATTAATTTGAGATTTATTTTAAACAAAATTGTTTTATGTTGGCGATGAAGTAATTAAATATAAAAAATACATTTAATACTAATGTGTTATAAAATCAAATAGTGAATATGCATATGTTAAACTATAGATTTAAAATTATCTAAAGACATAAATTGAAATTGACACGAAACATGTATGCATGGGCACATGTTCAATAGTTTAATATGCTGTAAAATGTAGAAGTTAAAAGATAATAAATAGGATAAAATTTACTAAATCATGCTGTGGATTAAATATTTAAAGAGCATGCAGTTGATTATTTTAATGTAATAATGTATTCATATTTAATTTTACGTTTCAGATCAAACTAATCACCATTTGCAGCGGAGGAAATTGAGATTGAACGGCAAATTACCAAACTATATCAGGTACTATGCTTCACATTCAATTATGTTACAATTTTTATAGTTTTATAAATTATTAGGATATATATATTATACATGTAGAGGCTAGCGTTCAATTAGAAATATATTTGAAACAAAGCTACATTATGTTGTCAATTGAATGAATATATATTAAAAAAACATTTAATATTGATATAAAACATGTAACCAAGTTAATCTACTCACATCTATAATTTGACTTTGGACAAATTATATAAAGTTAAAAATGCCAGAATATTAAGGATAATAAATAGCATATAATATACTAAATCACATCATGAATTAAATATTTTAAAAGACATACATTTGATTTAGGTACGTTTTAGCTACTTAAGTAGAAAAAAAATGATACAATAGTATATTTACTAACATGCATTAGTCTTATCAACTTGGAAAAATTTTAGTAAATTTAAAATACAGAAATATAAAAGGGAATCAATAGTATAGGTGTTTTATCCAAAAATTAATCATTAATCACAACATAAATTGGTGCATACAATGTACATAATTAAACATTAAAAGAAAACTGAGAATATCTTACCGTGAAAGGACGTTGCTAGGACTTCTTCTTGGTGATTTTTTCATTAAATCAGGTGATGAAATCCAAAAACCATAGGGAGAGAGAGAAAATTAAAGAGAGTTATGAGTATTGGAAAAAATTCGGTAAATAATAACAATTTAAAAAACCAACACAAATCACCATATGATATATGATATATTAAGTGCAGTAGATGCAAATAGCATGCTTAGAGAATATACTTCATCAACAAAATATGACATAAGAAGTCATAAATATCATAAGTAATCAGATTTAAAAGGCATGAACTAAAAAAAGTAATCAAGGCACCATAGATTATATGTATCTATTGAACCATAGATTTAGAAGGCACATTTCTTTATCTACTGAACCTATGCAAGTAAATAACCAAGTATAAACTGGAAATGCATATTATAGGAGAGCATGCAGTGCAAATTTTAGATTAAAAATAAATATATAATAACTTACCGGGGGTAGAGGTTGCAGGCAGTGCTTGTCGGTGAATTATCACCATTTCAGGCCAAGAAATCCGATGTGTAGAGGAAAAAATCAGAAAATTAAACATAGTTAACAGAATTAAAAAATTTATACGCATAAACTGAAATTGACATGAAATTACTAGGGGAGGAGGTTGCTGAAGTTGCTGGGAATGCTTCTCGGTGAATTTTCCCCATTCAGGCGAAGAAATCCGAAGAGCAGGGCAAGAGAAAGAGAGAGTGAGGAAGATTAGGAAATTTCTGAAAAAAATCAAAATTTAAATATATAGATTTAGAAGTAGAATGAGGAGAGTCTTACCTTGAGGTTTCCATCGGTGGAGCTGCGATGAGCTTTCCTCCGAAAGCAGCGACAACACCAACAGAGGAAGGTGAGAGAACAGAGATTGAGAGAGAGAGAAAGCGGAGGTGGCGACTCCGACGACGAGGTAGAGCGACGCCGGCGAGGTGGCGAGCTCGAGAGCAGCAGAGAGTCGATAAGGAAGCATAGGGCGGCGAGAGAGATAGGAAAGGAAGAGGGATAAAGTGAAATGAGAGAAGCATAGCAGCGGCTGTTGTGTTTGTTGTTAGGTTTAGGACAACTAAAACCTAATAAGAATGGCCCAATTCTAGGATAATTTTATGGGCCGTTTTTTAATTAATCGAATGGGCCGAATAATTTCATTAAATTGGAGCAATTAAAATGAATTGGCTAAATCAAATTGGTTCAAACTTAGTTTAGTAGGATAAAGATTTAGATTTAACACATTGGGCTAGATTTATCACATTGGGCTAGATTTATCACATTGGGCGAGATTTATCACATTTATATGGACTGTATATTAAAAAATATATGGGGCTATAATTAAATTATTTGGAGGTGTTTTAAGATCTTGATTGAGCAAAATAATTAGATTATTTTGGGAAATATTTAATAAATTATTAAAATAAATTAATTAAAATAAATTTAAATCTATAAAATTTAATTAGTATGTTTAATAGAATTAATTTCTTTATTAGGAAAATAATAAAGCATTTAATAAATCAAGTAATGATTTAAAAACATTGAAAAAATGTTTAATAGAAATTTATGATTTAATAATATTAATTTATAATAACAAATTAAAATAATCAAATATAATTTCATTATAATTATATAAAATAAATTATCTTTGTCTTCAATAATTAATGTATCCATTAATAACATAAATTAAAATATTAAAGATATAAGAAATATAATTTTAATTAAAAAAATAAAATAAAATAATTTAATAATTTAATAAGACTAAATATATGTAATTAAGGTTTAGAATACAACTATAAATATTAAATCATTAAAGCCATCTATGTTAAGTAAAATATGTACTATGTTAATTAAAAGAACATTTTTAAGCTACATAAGAATATAAATTATAGTAATATACTAAAAATATTATACATTAGTATACGAAAATTAATCAAAACAATGAATATTAGGTAACAATAAAATTTAAATCTTAATTATTAAAAAAATTACAATTATAAAGTTCTAACTTAATAATGAAACTTAAACTTAAACATTTGCAAACTTATCATTTGCAAAATTATAAGTATAATAATGTAGGAATCCAAAAAATATATTTATTCTTATTAAAAAATAAAATATCATATTTTAAAAAATTATATATATATATATATATATATAATTATGCACAGGGGTACAAATTATGCTTTCAATTGTAATAAAAATTTAATTAGTATGTTCAATAATATTAATTTATCTATTAAGAAAATATTAAAGCATTTAATAAATTAAATATTGATTTACTAACATACAAAATTAATCATATAAGTTTATGATTTAAAAATGTTAATTTATCAAACAAATTAAAATAATACAATATAATTTCATTTTAATTATGTGAAATAAATTATTTAATCACGATGAGCTTCGTCTTGAATAATTAATTAAATATTTAAAAAATCAAATATTAATTAAACAAATATAAGAAAATAATTAAATAATTTAATAAGTCTAAATATGTGTAATTAAGCTTTATAATACAACTATCAACATTAAATCAATGTAGCCATTTATATTAATTAAAATATCGGAAATTTTACTTATAAAAAATATTTTTAAGTTACATAAGGATATAAATTATAATAATATACTAAATATATAATACATTAATATACAAAAATTAACCAAGTAACAATAAAATTAAAATCTTAATTATTAAAAAAATTACAATTATAAATTCGTACCTAATAATGAAACTTAAATAATTGCAAACTTATCAATTGCAAAATTATAACAACAACAGTATATTTATTAATTTACCAATTTATTACATTTCAATTTTTTATTTGATAATTTAATTTCAAATGAATATAATGTAATTTAGTTTGACTTTTTTTTAAAATCTTTTTATTATTCTATATTAACGTTAGTTTAAATATTCATTGCAGAGAATATGGAGCGGCCTCATAAAAAATCAAAAAATGAAAATATAATAAGTCGTATTTCATGTAGTGGAGATGACATACGAGACAACATGTCTTCTTCATTAATTTATGATACGCGAAATGGTATGTTAGGCTATATAATAATATTTACATGTTATATTTATATATATATATACATACATTAATATATTATTATATTTTTTCATTTTAGGTTCTTTGTATCCGATAAGTGATTTTAAGCTATGGGATGACGATCATGTCAATTGTGAGCGTACATATGGAAGGACAACAAACGTGTCAGACATGATAAATATTTCGAATATGAACGAAACGCCAACAGGTACACAATTTATGTGTTTTATATTTAATATAAATCATGGTATGGATTTATGTATGTTTCAATATAGTTTTTAATTTAGTACATAATAACTGTTTATAATATGCATGCATGTACTAATATATATATATATATAAATTATATATTAATTATCAAAAGTATTTTACTTAAAATCAACAGGATATTGCGATATTGGTGATCCAATCTATAAATGTGGATATTGTAAAGCTATATTCTGGTATGAAGAGAAAATGAATAAGCATGTCAACAGTTCCAATCCAAAATATTCACTGTGTTGTCAAAGTGGTAAAATAAAATTACCACAGATCCAAAACCCTCCACCTACTATGCATTCTCTGCTCTATGGAAATGATCAAAAGGGTAGACATTTTCGAGAGAACATAAGGTCATACAACAATATGTTTGCCTTCACTTCAATGGGAGGGAAGATCGACCGAAGCTTAAATAATGGCAGATCACCGCCAACATTTAGATTGCATGGCCAAAATTATCACTTGATTGGAAGTTTATTGCCCGTGGGATCTTCTCCACCAAAGTTTGCACAACTATATATTTACGATACACAAAACGAAGTACATAACCGGATGTTGTCAATGAGGTATGTCTAATTCAAATATATATAGATAAATATATAAACATACACACCCATGCTTAAACGCGCGCACACACACACACACACACATATATATATATATATATATAAATTATTATTTTATGACAATCTTCTTTCTATTCAATTAGGCAAAATACCGAAGTGGATACACTGCATGGTGAAATTGTTTCGGATATAAAGAAAATGCTAGACGAAAATAATGTGCTTGTGAAGATATTTCGAATGGCAAAGGAACAAATTCTTGATCGTGGTCATTCAAACGTCAAGATAAAGCTCATAGGTAGGAGAGGAGGAGATGCACGAATGTATAATCTGCCATCTATTTCAAAAGTTGCTGCATTAATTGTTGGGGATTTAGATGAGGCTCTTGGAGAAAGAGATATAATAATTGAAACTCAATCAGGGGAGTTAAAGCGCATTAATGAATTAAATGCTGCTTACTTAGGTTTACAATAACCTCTGTTATTCCCGTACGGCGAAGATGGCTATCGTGAGGATATACCGCTAATTCCGGTTAATGCTTCTTCATCTTTTAATGCACGTAAAAATGTAAGCATGAGAGAGTACTTCGCCTACAGATTACATGATAGGATAGAAGAAGCACCGACAATCATGTTCTCCAAATGTTTGTATCAATAGTTCGTTGTAGATGCATACACCATGGTGGAATCATCCAGGTTATCTTTTATACGGAGAAATCAAAAGAAACTAAGATCTGAGATGTATAAAGGCCTAACAGAGGCTCTTTTTAGAGGCGATACAGAACCAGCCAGCCAAGGAAAAAGAATTGTATTGCCATCAACATTCACCGGTGGAGCTAGATACATGGTACAAAATTATCAAAATGCAATGGCTATTTGCAAATGGGTTGGATATCCAAATTTATTCATCACGTTTACATGCAATCCGAAATGGCCTGAGATAACAAGATATGTCCAAAGTCGAGGATTGAAAGTTGAAGATCGACCAGATATTGTCTGTCGAGTATTCAAAATGAAATTGGACATGTTGGTGAAAGAGTTACGTAAAGGAAATGTATTTGGAAAAGTCAGTGCAGGTACGACTCATATTAATTTAAATTTGTATACATTTTAAGTATATTCATACTTAATAATACCTAACTTAATTTACATATTATCCCAGTTGTGTATACAGTCGAATTTCAAAAAAGAGGACTTCCACATGCACATATACTGTTATTTCTTTCAAGAGAATATAGAGATCCTACACCAGAACAGATCGACATGATGATATCGGCTGAGATACCAGACAGAGATATAGATCCAGAGTACTACACAGCTGTACAGGACTATATGTTGCATGGGCCATGCGGATTTGCAAATGTGAAATCACCGTGCATGAAAAAGGGTCGATGCACAAAGTACTTTCCCAAAAAATTTGTTGAGCGAACGTCAATTGATAAAGATGGTTATCCAGTGTACAGGCGCAGAAATATTGGGAGAACGATCTTCAAAAAGAATGTGCTTCTACACAATGGATATGTTGTTCCACATAATCGTTATCTACTAATGAAATATGGAGCACACATAAACGTCGAGTGGTGTAACCAATCGCGATCGATAAAGTACTTATTTAAATACATCAACAAAGGAAATGATCGTGTTACGGCATCTCTTTATTTGAGTGCAGAAGACGAGTCTAAAAAGGAAACTGTTGATGAAGTTAATATGTACTATGACTGCAGATATATATCACCTTGTGAGGCCACATGGCGGATATATGGGTTTGAAATTCAGTATAGAAAACCTGCAGTTGAAAGATTGAGTTTCCATGTTCAGAATGAGCAGAATATTGTCTTTACAGACACTGAAACCATTGATGAGGTGCTTAGTAAACCAACTGTTGGAGAAAGTATGTTCTTAGCTTGGTTTGATGCTAATAGGAAATATCCTGAAGCAAGAAAACTGACATATGCAGAGTTCCCAACACAGTTTGTTTGGAAACAGCGTGAGAAAGAATGGAAGCCACGAAAACTAGGGTACTCGATCGGCAGGATATTCTACATACCTCCGGGCACAAGCGAGAGATATTATTTGAGATGTCTGCTTAACATTGTACGTGGTCCAACATGTTATGAAGACATAAGGACAGTAGATGGTGTTCTCTATAGCACGTTTAGAGATGCGTGTTATGCATTAGGTCTATTGAGTGACGATAAAGAATATATTGATGCCATTATAGAAGCAAGCGATTGGGCATCTGCATCGTCATTACGCAAATTGTTCGTCACGTTGTTATCAACAGATTCGATAGGACGTCCAGATAATGTATGGAATGCGTGTTGGGAACATTTATCGGATGACATATTATATACGCAAAGGGCATTGTTACGTAATCCAGGTATGGCAATAGGGAACATTATATTCTTATATTTTAATTATATTAAAAATCAATAATACATATACGTATTTTCAATAAACAGATCATCAATTGGACATTAATCAAATTAAAGCGTTCACTCTTGTGGAGATAGAGAAGCAATTGAGGGCACTTGGTAAGAGCTTGCATGAATTTCAATGTATACCTTTCCCAAGTGAAGACTTTTTCCAACTAAAAGACAATACTTTGATCACTGATGAAATGAGTTATGATCGAGATAGCTTGATTGAAGAGCATACACATCTAATGGCAATGCTAAATGACAAGCAAAGGTGTGTATACGAAGAGATTGTGCATTCTGTCCAATCAAATATCGGCGACTTTTATTTTGTATATGGTTATGGAGGCACATGTAAGACATATATATGGAGAACCATGTCTGCTGCATTAAGATCGAAAGGAGATATAGTGCTGAATGTTGCGTCCAGTGGTATAGCATCTCTATTATTACCAGGAGGGAGGACAACACATTCCCGATTCAAAATACCTATAAATGTTAATGAAGAATCGACGTGCAATATACAACAAGGAACACCGCTGGCAGAACTAATAATCAAGTGCAAGCTTATTATTTGGGATGAAGCACCGATGATGCACAAATACTGTTTTGAAGCATTAGATAGGACTCTCAGAGATATAATGCGTTTTGATAATCCATCAAGTGCAGACACTCTTTTCGGGGGCAAAACAGTTGTTTTAGGTGGTGATTTCAGACAAATACTACCAGTTATACCAAAAGGGAGTAGACAAGATGTTGTTTTTGCAACAATTAATTCGTCTTATCTCTGGAGGGACTGTAAAGTATTGCGGTTGACAAAAAACATGCGACTGCAACAAATGACCACTGATAAGGATATTGCTGAATTAGAAGAATTCAGTAAGTGGATTACGAATATTGGTGATGGAACGATTGGAGGTCCACACGATGGTGAAGTTGACATAGAGATACCAGATGACATTCTAATCAAATGGTCAGGTAATCCCATTGAATGCATTGTCAACGCAATTTATCCATCATATGGTACTGGAGCAATGGATAAAAGCTTACTACAAGAGAGGGCAATACTTGCACCGACACTTAATATAGTTGAGTTTGTGAATCAACACATGATATCAATCAACAGGAGTGAAGGTTGTCTCTATAGAAGTCCAGATTCAGCGTCAAAGTCCGATTCTGATATGGATATTGCTTCACAAGTGCATACACCAGAATTTCTCAACACCATCAAGTGTTCCGGGGTACCAAATCATGAAATATATATAAAAGAAGGCACACCGGTTATGTTGTTGAGGAACATTGATCATGCATCCGGGCTGTGCAATGGAACATGATTGATGGTTACAAAGCTTGGAAAGCATGTGATAGAGGCTCAAATGCTCGGCGGTGAGAATGAGAACTTGAAAGTCTTAATTCCAAGAATGTCATTAACACCAGCCGATCCAAGATTGCCATTTAAGTTTGAAAGGAGACAGTTTCCTTTGATTGTGTCTTATGCGATGACTATAAACAAAAGTCAAGGACAATCAATGTCTCATGTTGGATTATTCTTGCCAAAACCGGTGTTTACACATGGACAACTGTATGTAGCAATATCAAGAATCAAAACTCGGAGAGGATTGAAAATTCTGCTAGGAGGAGAAAAACAAAATAATGCTACTACTACAATAAATGTTGTCTACAAAGAGGTGTTTCAAAATTTGTAGATGTTGTAGTACAACCACGAGACAACTCAATAAATGTATGTATTAAAAATTGCTATATTTTTTTATACTATTATAATATATATTATAATATTTTTTATATTTAACTTATGTGTTAATCGAGCAACACGTTATGTATATTAATTCGAAGGAAGAACTCATAGAGCAACACATTATTTTATTTTGTAACATATCTATTACGATTGAAAACGAAATTTGTACACCGTGCATAGCACGGGCAAATGTTCTAGTTTTCTTAACAACAAATGAGTTGAATGATGCATGCCATGCGATTATCAAGTTATTTAAATGTATATGGTATACATATGCTATTTAATTTGTTTCGTAATGTATATGACTATACGTGTATGAAGTCAAAATTCATAAAAGGATCATGAGATCAAACAGTAATCAGTGCGTTATCGATACAAAAATAAGTATCAGATATATTATTGCACAGATTTGCCGGCAATCATTGGAATATTTTTAGAAAGTACTAACTCCTTCAATTTATAATGTCACAATTTCATTTTTTTTATTTGTCCGATAAATTTTGGTATATTATTATAAATGAGTTAATATTAGTCCAATTAATAAGACATAATCCTGTTAATTTATTCATAATTAACTAAAATATTAAAATTTGAATTTATAACTAAATATTTACTTTTTATTTTTTATTTTTTAAATGTTAAAAGTGAGTTTATTTTAATAAATTAAAACTTACCTTTTTTTATTAAAAATATAAATGAGATAACTTTATTAGACAATATAATAAAAAAAAAGAGATTATATTATTAACACGGACGGAGTATTTTGATGTTCAATTTCAAAATTATGAATAATTTATGAAATAAACTTTATTATTATTATTTTTTTCTTTCCCATGCACCAATTCACGTATCCGTAATAAGTTGCTAACTTATTGCATATCATACAATTATTTTACATTAATTATAAGATGAAAATATAAATTATACACCTTTTATACAAAGTCCTTGAACTAATTAACGAATCGAACTATTGAGATTGAAGTTACCCAATAAATAATATCTCAACTAAAACGTTTACTTGTAACTTGTAACTTTTATTAAATAAATAAATAGCAAAACAGCGCCATTTCTTGCTGCATTAATTTAAAAGATAAAATAAAAGTTGATTGTAGTTTAATATATTAATAAAGGCAAAAATTAAATTTTGTATTAACATTTTATTATATTCTTAGTTTACAAAAAATCTTAACATTTTAATTTTTTTTTATTTATAAGTCGATTTCATTTCATATATCTAACTCACTTAAGAATATTAATTAATTGAGATTAAAATTTCATTCAATCATCTCAATATTATTAGGCTGACAAACTCACGCTAAAAGTTTTTAAAAGTTAAAAGTTTGGAGTAGTTTAGTTTAAGTATTTTTTTATATTCACAAAATTATTATCCATTTTATATTATGGTTAGGTATACTTAATAATTAATATATAGTATATATATACATGACACAATTAACAATAATATATCAAATGCGATCAAACACAATTAATTCACTACACAATTTACTTTCTCAAAATAGATTGTCACATGTACAATAAAAAAATTTCTGAGTATCTTTTATTTAATTCTAAGATACTTGTGTGTAATAACAATAGGATTTTACCAAAAAAAGATTAAAAACAACTTTCTATAAAATCTTCAGACTTGAAAGGACTCAGCGAAGATGACAACAAACTGGGCTTACAGCGCCGCCGCCGGCGCTCTTCCGACGGTGATGGTGACGAACGACGACGGTATCCATGCTCCCGGACTCACAGCTCTCGTTCGTGCCCTCGTCGCCTCCAATCGATTTCGCGTCTTCGTTTGCGCCCCCGATTCGTAATCCTCGCATTAAAACTACTTGATTAATTTCATAACTTGAACTGTTTTGATGCGTATATATATATCAGTACATGAGAATGATTTTCGTGATTCAGCGATGATGAGTGCATAAGTTGGGGAAGGTAGCTTATGAGAACAATGCAACGGCTATATCTTACGTTAGTTTTTGCTTGCAGAGAGAATTCTGCTATGAGTCATTGTATTACATGGAAACATGCTATTTCTGTTAAGGCCGTGGACATCAGTGGTGCAATTGGTTTAGCAGTTTCTGGTAAATCTCAATTTTGCTTTATTGGTGTATTGTTAGAGTGGTTAGATAGTTAGTTTGTTATAGGTAGTTTCTTTAGTAGTTATCTTGTTGTAGGTAGTTTATCTAGCTTCAAGTCCTTATATAAAGGACCTTCCATAGCTTGAGTTCTTTGTATCTTCATAGTTTGTTTCTATCATTCAATAAAGATACCATTTATCTTCTTTAGCTTGTATGCCTTTCAACATGCTTGTACCATTAAATGATCTCAAAAGGCCTAAAGATTAATCTGAAGAAATTTAGTATCTACCAATGCAATATCTCATGTTCTGAGTAATTAGTAAGTCATATGAATTAGGATAAGAATGAGGTCAGCAACTAGTTGAGAAGATGATCACCTGAAGTAGTATGACTAAGGTTTAGTCATATGATGCCTTAATCGTTTCTTCGTTTCATGTCAAAATACCTCATTGATTCTTAGTTTCTCTTTCTGGTGAGAATAGTAAGCTCGTTGTATGATATTTCCTCCACGTGTTGGATGTGTTTTAAATTTTGATATTCACTAATAAAATGGACCTTGTTGAGATTTGCAAATGGTTCTTATATTTTATCTCATATGTATAGGAACTCCTGCTGATTGTGCGTCTTTGGGTATTTCTAAAGCTATATTTCCCTCAATACCCGACTTGGTACGTAACTTTTCCTTAGTTTTTTATGCTTTCCCTCGATTTATATGCCTATATGAACTTTGTCTTTTGCCATTGTGAATGTTTATGCTTTCCCCCAATTTCTTTGCATTAGATATAAGTAGGTATTCTACTTTCTATTGCCTGCTATTTTTACAGTATGTCTCCTTTGTGCGATGCATTTATGTTATAATGTCAATCTTTCTTTGCAGGTAATCAGTGGCATCAACATGGGTAGCAACTGTGGTTATCACATGTTAGTAACCATATATACCTATATTGAACTCCTGTTTCTCAATCCTGCAAATGTTCAATTTTTTGTCAAGATTCGCTTTTGCTTCAAGTGCTGCAATCTCAACTTAAATGTGTGCCTTTTATATAAGCATAGCTATGCATATATTTAGGGTATTCAACTTTAATGCCAATGAGAAATGTGAAGACATGTCTTTCAATAATGCAGAATCAGGAAAATGATTCTATAGTTTGTTGAACTTGCAGCTTAAAATTTACCATGCTTATGTTGATTTTGCATCTTGCTAAATGCAGTGTTTATTCAGGGACTGTAGCAGGGGCTCGGGAAGCATTTCTCAACGGTGTACCTGCTGTTTCTGTATCATATAAATGGTAAGCGTGAAATAACTTTCTTATACAAAAGGTTATTGCAACTACTTTATGTTTAGAATTTAAAAACCTCAAGTAGCCTTCTTTTGTATCTTCAAGTTATGAGTCACCATGCACATTGACTGCCTATATACAGGGTTGAAGGGGTTAGTAGGGTTGACGATTTTGCATTGGCAGCTGAAGTTTGCTTGCCTATAATAAGCTCCATAATGGCTGAAATTAAGAAGAAGACTTATCCACATGACTGTTTTCTGAATATAGATGTGCCAACTAATGTTGTTAATCATAAGGTAAGTCTTATATTTGCTTTGGCAACATCATTGCCATTACTTGAACACTATCTGATGATAATGATGTTACTTAATCCCTTGCCCCTAAAATTTACAATTTGTTGCAAGTTTTTTTCTTCTTCCTATTTTTGCTATGACAGTCGAAAGAAGAGTGATAATTGATAAGATCCTTTCTTGGTCATTGATTGAGCAGGGTTACCGGATAACTGAGCAGGGAAAGAGTGTTATTAAAAACGGGTGGAGGCGAGTCACTTCTGATGCTCAAGGAGGAAAAATGCTGTCAACAATGGCTATGGCTACAGATGCATCACCACACCTTGAATCAGAGGCTTTGAGTTTGAAAAATGAGTGTCTCTTTTTCATGAGAGAGGTATGAACATGATCCCATATTCCTTTAGCTTCTTGAATCAGTTTCTTAATTTCATTTACTGATTCAGACCTTATTTAATACTATTTATTGCTGATGAGTTGGACACTTGGCCTAAATGAATTTTTTTTACTCCTTAGCAATTTCAGGAACTGCCTGGCTATTATCTTTATTTTGTCTTATTATTATTTGCTCTGCATTCTTTCCTAGATCACGGGGTTGTACGTGGAAGATGACAGCACAGACTACTGCTGCCTTCTCGAAGGATATGTATGTTCATTGTCCATGTCCGATAATATTTATTCACACAGTCAAGATTTCTGGACTAGTGATTGATTTCATTCTTGTGCTGCAGATAACTGTCACTCCTCTAGCCGCACTGTCTCCCGCTGAGTTGGATAGCCGCATCTACTTTCAACAGTGGGTGTCGGGTTTGGCTAAAGCTGCAAACACGCCCTCCTCCATTCTCACATGTGAGTTCTCTAAATTAGGGATTCTTGTTTTATATGTTTGAATTTATTTGTATCCTTCTTAGATTCTGGTTTTGGATAGAAACACACAGCTGTGTTTTGTCATTGTTGTGTCACTTTATCACACATACACTATGCACTCTATGACACTAACTTAGTCCTAGTCTCGACAATGAATATCTAGGAAAGAAGAAGAGCAATTGTCCGGTTAAATCATAAACAAAATGGTTGACTCAAAAGAAGACGTATAAAAAAGTGTATTGTAAGGGAGTCTGCACGAGGTTTAAGAAAAATGTTAATAAAATTGTTTTTAGTGGAGAAAGTGTCACACAAAGTAAAATATATGTGAAATTTAAAATAATGAGTGTTTTGTGGGATCATGTCTAAAAAAGAAATAAGTACGCTTTTGGTGGACGAATGGAGTATAGTTTCAGATCTTGTAGTGATTTTTTTTTGGAGAAAAGGTCGTCTTAATCTTGGATTTCCATAATCTTTTGAAATTCTTGTATAAATTAACTCTAGCAAGAGACAATATTGTTGACATATTATATAAAATGACTTTATAAAACCCAAAATTACACATCAACGATTATGCCATCGAAAAATATGGATATTTTTGGGACAGTCTCAATATTTTGAGCACTTTATTGATGCTATTGAAAGTTTGAGATATTTTATAGGCGAAGCAAATAGTTTAGGATTTAATATGTTAATTGACCAAAGAAAAAAGATATATTTAGTGTTAATCCTCTTTTGAGTACTAAAGAATTTCACATCTGTGATCAGGAATGGCGGCCTCATGACGTGACCTTCTTCGTCATCTCGACCCCATACACAAATATTGTGTTCAAGATTCATTATTGTTTCTTAAATTGTGCTAGAAACACTGCAGAGAACTCTTTATTTTGCAGATGAAGAACATTTCGCTGGCATTATTTCATGCATGTGTGATAAGAATTAGTACATTACATTACCTTGCAAGATCAAATAGTAGAAGATCTCGTACTTTATTACAGTGAAATCTAGTCTTGAGGTAGGATTCCATCTTATTTCTCGATTAAAAAAAGTTTTACCTTAATATTCAAATATTAGGACCAAACATTGAATAAACTGAATAGGGTCATTCAGGAAAAAGTCTTTTCAGAATTATTACTTTTGATTTTAACGAAGAACCGATTTCGATCTCAACTATCTTACGAGCTATTTTGACTCACTTACACTCCTAAGGCCAAGAGCCTCTACTCTGTTACACAAGTAGAATTCCCACCTCATTACCTCTCGTCACAACTCAATTTAATCATGTTATATCACTTGCCGCTGCTCCTATAGGATTTAGGGCAAAACCTAGGCATCAACCATATTCAAACCATGCATTGCATTGCATTGCGTTGAATATAGGTTGCTGCATATGTATTATTCCTCAATCAAAATATCATCCATTTGTAAGTAGACATATTTCTACGCCCACCATAACATTACTGGGAAATGTAACAGAGGCAGAAACCGCAATGGAAAGCAACAGCTAAACGCGCAGCGACAATTACCCCCCAGCCACAATGCTCTACGTCCAATCAGTTCCGAGACCTAAAACATGAGGGATGCCTCGACATGATGATCAAATGCTAGCCCGTCTTTGGCAGGAATTGTGACTGTACATCGCCTAAGCTCACATATTAAGAAGATGACTTGTGTAAAGACATACATAACTAGACCAGAAAAAAAAAGAAGCTAAGTTTAATAACATATGAGTTGTAAGTACAAAAGGCATGCAATATGGGAGAAGGTAGTGATTTAGTGAATAGCAAAGAACAGCTAATATCAAAGAGAGAAAAACAGTTCTAACCTGTGGAACTGTGATACCTCCTCTTAATCTTTGTAATTTCTGCTCCAATCCATCAAAATTCTTCTGATAACCCAAAATGGCACCTGGCACGTTAAATCTCTGACAAAAACCACTGGAGTTGTCCTGAAACCAGTAAATGTAGATACACTGTTAAGTTAGCTGCCTTTCTGTTCAGTAGATTCAGGTTAATCTACTGATGGAACAATACTCCTTTAGTCTCCGACACGAGCTACACTTCAGTTGCAAACTACAAATATTCCAGTTCATTGCATCTATTATTTCAAGATTAAGATCCAGATTTTCATATTCAGGTTTAAACTAATATGCAGCTACTAATAGAACTCTTGTGCATGTATTTATAGAATAGAGACTCACCCTTTGCGAGGAGGAAAAGGGGCATAACGAGGAGGCAATGAGGATTCTCTTGAAACTTATTAAAGGTGATGAAGAAACGTTTCTCTACGAACCTACACCCAGAGAGATTTTACTACTTCCAGGTAACTTCACAACTCCTATTTCTATCATTTTATCCCTCACAAACTTGGCACCATCCCAATTTTCTGAAGCTGCGTGCATGCTAGATAGCAGCACATAAGGAGAAGATTCACGAGGTCCCAACTCGAAAAGCTTCTCGGCAGCACGTTTCCCCCTCGTATTGTCCCCCTGCAACCTGCATGCGTTAAGATATGTGGCCCATACCATAGAGTCGAGCTCAGATCCTATGCCGTCAATGAACTTCTCCGCCTCCTCAAGCAGACCCCACCGCCCGAGAAGATCAACCATGCAAGCCTGGTGATATCCACTTGGTTTAACCCCGAGCCTTATCATACTATCATAAATTTCTCGACCTTCACACACCAATCCCGCGTGACTGCACGCATTTAAAACACCGAGGAATGTGACTGCGTCGGGTTGTATATTCTCCCTCTTCATCTCATCAAAGATCCTTAGAGCATCTCCTGCATAACCATTCTTCCCATATCCAACGATCATTGAGGTCCACAAAATCACATCCTTCCTGTTGATCATTTCCCCAAACACTTGTGCCGAGCTCTCAATATCTCCACATTTGGCATACATATCCACAAGAGAGCTCCCGGTCAGCTGGTCTTTATCATAACCTGCCCGGAAGATGAAAGAATGGGTTTTCAGACCATCTTCTAAAGAAGATAAACTTGAGCATGCCTTCAGGACACTAACAAATGTCATTTGATCTGGCATGGTATTATTATGTCGCATTTCATGGTACCAGAACAACGCCTCCTCATTATGGTCATTCTGAGCACTTCCTGAGATCAACACAGTCCATATCACTGCACTTCTCGGGTGAGGGAGCTCGGAGAAGAAACCAATCGCGTCAGTTACTCTACGGTTATTCATGTACATTCCTAATAGAGAGACGGCTAAGAACTCGTCACTAAAAGGAAGGCCGAATTTCATGACAAAGCAGTGCATTTGCATCCCTAAACACAAATCAATTTTATCTGAGCATGCTTCAAGAAGGGTAGCACATGTGACTTCAGAAGGTTGCATTCCTACAAGGAGCATATGCTTAAAAGTATTCGTCGCCTCACCTAAGCTAATCTGAGCAAGACCTGAAATCAAAGCATTTACACAAACCACACTTCTCTCAGGCATGGAAGAAAACACTTCTAACGCAGTGTCGACTGCTCTGCACTTGCAGTACATGTTGATTAGCGCACTCCCTGTGTACATGGCTTTCTCAAGACCATACTTGTGTATAAAGCAATGCACTTGCATACCCTTGCAAATATCTCTCAGATTTGCCACGGCACTAAGTATGCTAGCTAAGTTTACCTCATCTGGTGCAACTCCCTCCGACATCATCCTGCGAAACATGCTGAAAGCTTCATCTTCCTCTTCCTCCTGCACATACCCTACAATGATTGCATTCCAAGAAACATTATCTCGGTTCTTGATTTTCTCGAACAGTTTCCTCGCGTGAAACAGAGCTCCACATTTTGCGTACATAGCCAATAATGTGTTTTGCACGTAAAAATTTTGTCCAAATTCGTTCTTGATTACAATGGAATGCAATTTGCGGCCCGTGTTGAAATTCCCCAAACACGCACAAACACTCAGTAGACTTGTGTGGGTATATTCATCAGGTCGAAAACCGGAGCTCTTCATACTTGCAAATAACTGAAATACTTCATGAGCATTGCCAATCTGAGCATAGCCTCCGATCAATGCGTTCCACAACACCTCGTTTTTCTCTTCTAAAACATTAAACACGGCAGTTGCATCCTCCATCCTCTGGCACTTAGCATACATATTGACCAAAGAACTCCCTACATACACATTAGAGTCGAGGCCACACTTCAACGCCCAAGAATGAACCTGCAAGCCATACATAAGGTTACCTACAGTCGCGACTGCTCTCAACACACTTCCTAGTGTGGGACACGTTGGCACAATACCACGATTCACCATACTCTTGAACAGCTCGATAGCCTCTCCCTCGTTACCCTCTTTCACATTACCCGAGATCATTACATTCCATGCAACGATGCTCGGTCTAGGCATCTGTGCAAAGAGACGACGAGCATCGTCAAGCCTCCCACGCCCCACGCAAGCGTTTAACACAGTTACAAGTACTACATCATCCGGTACATGACCTGCTTCTTGCATTCGATCAAACAATTTTAGCGTATCATTAACCAAACCAAATTGAGCAAAGGCTGAGATCATCGACGTCCAAGAAACTCTATCTGGGCTTACAGCATCATCAAATATGCTCTTTGCGAGAACTAGATAACCACATTTTGCGTACATTTCGATCAAAGCACCCTCGCAATACGCATCAGTTCCGAATCCCATTTTCATAAGAGCGCAATGTGCTTGCTTCCCAAGCTCCACATTCATCACCTTAGCACAAGCTGATAATACAATGGCAAAACTGAACTGATTCACATTCACACTACAACTCCACATCGAGGCAAAATCCTCCGTTACACCCCCAAACAGCCGCTTACGAGATTTCATCCTTATAACTGAATTCCAAGCCAATTCATCCCTTTCCTCGAGGTGCGAAAATACCTTCCTCGCGTATTCCAAGTGGCCGCATTTAGTATACAAATCCAAAATGGAGTTCCCCAGTTCCCTTTGCGAGGAAAAGCCAAATTTCAAGCCATAGGCGTGAATTGCTTTCGCGGCCTTTAGTGGGAGAGTTAGTCTCTCTGGATTTTTGTCGAACATTTGGCGGGTCTGGATCTTCTTGCATTCCCCCAAGCATATCTTTAATAAATAATCGTGAAACGGTTCTTGCGATGGAGACTGGGTAAAGCTTGAATCTTTTTCAATGTGGCTAGTTGAAAATCTGGATTGGAGATGCGAAGATGAAGGTTTTAGTCTGGGAGCAGCATACCTTGGTAGCATTTCAAGAAGAGAAAAACTGTTTAGTAGGGGCTGGATTTTAATATATGAAATTTTTAGAAAAAATTGTCATGTTTCATAATGATAGGAGGGTTTTTGAATAGTTATTTCTTAAAATATCGATAATTTTCAATTCCATTAGGTATAAAAGTTAAAAAGAAAATTGTTTAGGAGGGGCTAAAGCCCCCCGATCCTTCTTGGATCCGCCAGTGATTTTTCAAGGGCTAACTGAATGATATACTCCAAACTAAAGAAGTATATATATTAACAAATAATTTAACATTTAAAAATTAAATTACATTAATATTAAATTATATAACCGAAAGATTCGAATTCGAGACATAAACTAAACTAAAGTAGCTGTATAAATTTTGTTGTCCAAATTTTGACAACTGGGTTAGAAAATCATCAACTTCATTTAACTCAGTAAAAAACTTAAAATTTTGTCATAAATTGCTTTTATCATATACAGTTTTAGCTTTATTTGTTAGATGAATTGAATGCCACAAAAATATTAGATCTTCGTTGGAGACAAAACTTAAGTATTCACCCGTGACCAATGGTAGGAATGTCAATTTAGCCTGAAAGTGCGGATTGACCCAAATACGAATCCGAAATCGAAGATGATTAGAGTTGAAAATTT
Organism: Leonotis leonurus; assembly: GCA_026898415.1. NCBI lineage: Eukaryota > Viridiplantae > Streptophyta > Magnoliopsida > Lamiales > Lamiaceae > Leonotis > Leonotis leonurus. The sequence continues at coordinate 1,128,999 of JAPKLX010000088.1, read as the reverse complement.
ATGACTTGAAATATTTTTTAGCCCAAATGGGTTGGACCGAAAACAACCTGAACTCGATAGGGTTAGCCCAAAAATTAAATCTAATGCATGTGAAGGTTCGCATAAATAACCACATACTTCCGGATAGAGCACTCTATGATAGTGGGCTAATTTAATTCATATATCCGCTAGGTCTCAAGAGAATTAAATCAATTACAAAAAACACACAAAGAATATCCTCCTACAGTTCTCTCATCTTCGCTATGTCTCAAGGGGAAACATGTATTTTGATCTATAGGATCGCCTATGAATTCAATTCCGGATAAGACATCAAAATCATAACTTGCACACAATAATAATGACCAATTATCAAAGCATGGGAATTAAAATTATAAATCATAAACAAACATAGGAAGACAAAATAGGAATTGTTTTGAATTCATTAATCAAAATAGGTCTTACAAAATCCCTAGAATCACGAGTGGTTTAGCTACTCATAATGAAAACAATGCTACAAAAAAATAAAATAAACATAAACTCCATTCGTTGGATTCTTGATCTTGGATTGTCAATCTTTGATTACGAACACTCCTCCGGGAAGAATAAAACTAATTTAGAATGTAAATAATGTAAAATTATAAAATAAAAGTATCTAGGATGGAAGAAGAATGTTTAGGGCTCTAGAATGAAGCCCTTATATAGTGTATGAAGCGTGAATTAGAGATAGGGGTCGATTTGTTGAACCTAAATAGCTTGAACATATAAGGTCATTATTTAGTAATTATCATGAAATAATAAGACAACTTGTTACTTTGTTACACAAAAATCTTTGTTATCATGATTCAAGATAATGCTCAATGAGAATTGATCTCTTAAAAATCATGACCATGACAAATAACTATAGTATTTTCTTAGATGTTGACACTTATGTTAAACTCATTAATCAAAATTGGAAGGAAAACTATAATTTGGAATTTCACTTCTCCCTTAATGTCATTATTGGATGATATTTGAAAAAAAATATATAAAAATTTTGACCTAAAATATGTACTTTAGGTTCTCGCAAATATAAAAGGTCAATTGTACGTGACAAATTAACCCCGATCAAATCTCAACGGAAATCTTAGCAGGACGATTCTAATTTTAAGTGTTATCAAGAACAAATAAATAGAAATCTTAAACACTCTAATCAATAATAAGCATGATAAAACAAAAAATAATAAATAAATAAATAATATAATAAAAAGGTGGGATTCCAGATTCAATGGCCTAAAGTTAAGAAAATCTACAATCAATTAAATCATGCTCCTAAATTTATGTTATTGTTCGTTCATTAAGGGCTTCTTAATAGTTAGTCTAATTAATTACTTATGTATTCTTAATTAGGCAGTAATCACGACTCACGTATTAGATTATCCTAAGAAGAATTCCTCAATTAAGAACAATGATTCATAATTACTAAATGATTTACTAGAGTTGCTTAATCACTAACTTTCGTGTTCGATAATTAAAACACAATTCTAACTTACGTATTCGAATCACACAATAGGAAAATCATAAATCAATAACGAATATAATTCCTACGTCTCCGATCTGAAATTATTAATGACTTTAACCTTAGTTCTTTATTGGAATTATCTCTAGATCTCAACCAATAAAAAAATAATAAAAAAAGGTGGTCAATCGTCTCAATTAAATAAGCACAAGTTAAATCACGAAGCATGGATCAAGAACAATCGATAAATAATTAAGAAATTATAAACCCAAGGTAGAGAATGACAATTCAATCCATAAATAACAATCAAATATAAGAATTAAATAAAACTTACTAATCAAGATAGAATTTTGGATTGAGCGTCAAACTCACCCTCAATCCTTCGTCCCAAGGCGAAATTACAAAGAAATCAAATAATAAAAGTGTATCTAGAGTTGGAAGAGAGAAAATATAAGTTAGGGATGAAGAGAAGTGTGAAAATCGGGGTTTAAATAACATATTTCGCGTCAAAAATCGCGCCCAGCACCCACGAGGGTCCAGCAGGCGCTGGGATCAAGCTTCTGCCTCAGCCGAGTCACGCCCCCAGCGGCCACTGGCCCCCAGGCCGATCCTCCTGCGTGCAATGATTTTGTTTCGCCCCGTTCTTTCTCGTTTGAACTCCGATTTTGGATCCGTTTGCGGATACGCACTTCTATCGAGATGAACTTAAATTCTATGTTATCTAAGATTCATCATTATAATTAAATCCGCGCCAATTTCCACGACAAACAACATACATGCAATTACGGAATTCCGGCGTAAAAACAAACCAAAATGCAAAATAAAATAAACCTAAAGCTATGAAACGAGACTCAAAACGTCGTGTAAAAAATGAATAAAATATACAAAAACAAACCCCCCCCCCCCCCACACACACACACACTTAACCATTTGCTTGTCCTCAAGTAAAATTTAATCACAAACACATTCGAGTAGAGTAGAAAATCAACATACAAACGTTCATACCTTCGATAAGAGGAGCTAAACTAGATTCAACTCTTAATCAAACATAGTCACTCAATTAAGCTCGTAGTGTTGTCCGTTAACTAAATCATCTAACAAGTACATAATCACGATATACACACATCTCACATCTCTCTAGCATTCAACAAGTCAAATTCCTTTAATATCTCTTTTTCTTTTCTTTTTTTTATTGAAAAGAAGTCGAGCAAGAACGTCTTAAGGACATTGATCATTAGGTATAAACTTCAATGGATCTCATCGAACACCCCAATGTGGTTTCTCATACTCATTATCAAAGATAAGAGGAGTATAACCTACGAACTTAACTCGACAACTCATTACGCCCTTCTAGTGTTTTTATTCATTTTTTTTCTTTTTTCAAGAATTTCTTCTCTATAATTTTTTTTAGACAATAAGGGAATAAGACACGTAAATAACAAGGGAGTATCACTCATAATCTGAATCATGATTGAACACAAGTTATCTAGCTAAGCAACATGCCCCACTAAACAAGCCTAATTAAACAACATAGTCTAATCAAAAGTCAAATCAATATAAATCCTACCATCATTCATACTACATACCAAGGCTTAACATGCTAATAAACGACTATCATCAAATATGCATGTAATTAAACAAGCTAGAGAACAAACAACTAAAGAGACAAACAAGCAAGTCCACCCCTCACACTTAAATCTTACTATGCCCTCGTAGTAACTTAAGGAAAAGGTAGAGAAGACTTCCCTGATGAAGACGAGAAATGAAAAGCTAGACTCAATACGCCAGATCCGGATGTTGCGAGTAGTCGATTGGTGAAGAATGAAGAAACCGGACTTCGCACTCGCCTGCAATTTAAGACACAAATATATTATTTATTTATAATGAAAAGAAAATACTAAAAATGAAATAATGAAAGAACGGAAATAAAAACAAATGTTCATTTAATGTCTCGAGCTCGACATGACATCTCCTACGCGAATTACTTTGGTTGGAAACCGAATAATTCCCTAAGTCGAATACCTGCAAAACACGAACAAAGAAAATCCAAGCATAACATCCACTAAAAAAGAAAACAATAAAGAAAACAAAAAACAAAGAATAATAATGAACGAACAAGACGATACAAAAAACACAGAACAAGAAAAAAAGAAAAATAAGGAACGAACACGAATAACACTCAAAATCAAAAACGCCTAAAGCTTTCCCCGGCAACAACGCCATATTTGTTTGACCTAAAATGTGTGCTCTAGGTTCTCGAAAATATATAAGGTCAATTGCACGTGGCTAGTTAACCCCGGTCGAATCTCAACGGAAAGCTTAACAGGGAGATTCTAATCTTAAGTGTTATCAAGAACAAATAAATAGAAATCCTAAACACTCTAATCAATAATAAGCATGAGAAAATAAATAAATAAATAAACAAAATAATAAAAAGGTGAGATTCCAGATTCAAGGGCCTAAAGTTTAGAAAATCTACAATCAATTAAATCATGCTCCTAAATTCATGCTATTGTTCGTTCATTAAGGGCTTCGTAATAGTTAGTCTAATTAATTACTTACGTATTCTTAATTAGACAGTAATCACGCCTCACGTATTAGATTATCCTAAGAAGAATTTCTCAATTAAGAACAATGATTCGTAATTAATAAATGATTTACTAGAGTTGTTTAATCACTAACTTTCGTGTTCGATAATTAAGCTGCAATTCTAACTTACGTATTCGAATCACATAATTGGAAAATCATAAATTAATAACGAATATAATTCTTACGTCTTTGATCTGAAATTATTAATGATTTTAACCCTAATTCTTTATTGGAATTATCGCTCGATCTCAACCAATAAACAAATAATAAAAAATGGTGGCCAATCGTCTCAATTAAATAAGCACAAGTTAAATCACGAAGCGTGGATCAAGAACAATCAATAAATGATCAAGAAATTCTAAACCCTAGGTAGAGAATGACAATTCAATCCATAAATAACAATCAAAGATAAGAATTAAATAAAACTTACCAATCAAGATAGAATTTTGGATTGAGCGTAAAACTCGCCCTCAATCCTTCGTCCCAAGGCGAAATTACCAAGAAATCAAATAATAAAAGTGTATCTAGGGTTTGGAAGAGAAAATATAAGTTGGGGATGAAAAGAAGTGTGAAAATCAGGATTTAAATAACATATTTCGGGTCAAAAAATCGCGCTCAGCGCCCGCGGAGGGTCCATCGGGCGTTGGGATCAAGATTCTGCCTCAGCCGAGTCACGCGCCCAGTAGTCGCTTGCCCCCAAGACGGTCCTCCTGCACGCAACGATTTTGTTTCGGACCGTTCTCCTTCGTGAACTTCGATTTTGGATCCGTTTGCGTCTATGGACTCCTATCGAGATGAACTTTAATCATATGTTATCCAAGATTCATCATTATAACTCCATTTTGCGCCAATTTCCACCCCAAACAACCTACATGCAATTACGGAATTACGGCTTAAAAACAAACCAAAATACAAAATAAAATAAACCTAAAGCTATGAAACAAGACTCGAAACGTCGTGTAAAAACTGACTAAAACATACCAAACAAAAATGACTCTAACATTTGACCTAACATATGTCATTTGTTTCTATAGTCTAAGGGCTATTTTTGTCAATGAAAATATAATATATCTCACGTGCACCATATGGAATATGTCCAAACAGAAAGATAATTGACAAAAATTAATGTTCGATATCACAACGAGATATGTATTTTTTTTATCAAAACGACATTTTTTATATCAAACGACCTTGTTTTGATGCTGAAATAACCTTCAGGTTATAAAGTCGTTATGATTGGTAAACGTTAGACCATTTCAATTTGTAATTTCAAACTACAAAGTCTCGGAGATGTTAAATTTTTTTTATTATATTCTTAAAAATCGAGTCATAAAGTTATTAGGTGATCAAATGTAAAAAAATTAATACCCTGATTATCCCGCCTTTGCCTTCCCAGTAGCATGCTGCTAACCTATCATTAGCTACATTCATACATACTACTACTACTTTGGTAACTCCAATAGGACAAAGAAAGACTGGTTGTTTCCAATTCAGCTCTTTTGCCTTCTTGAAAGCAACAACCCCGTCTAAAGATAGACGAAACTCATTCTTCAAGTTGGGGGCTTCTAGCCAGTGTACGGACCGGTGGGAGTACTTTCTTTTCAATAGGATGGGTCCGGTCATTAATTACATTTAGCCCCAAAAATTAACAAATTATTTACGGACTTGGTCAAATAGGGACAAGTATAATGAAATAGAGTGAGTAATAGATTTTCATATTATGGAAAGAGTGATTATGCAAAATAGCAAAAAAAAATTTATAAAATACAAATAATAGTCATCAACATAATAATATTTAAATTCTAGTTATTTACAAATTTCTTATACTAAGTTCTTTTATAATTATTTTTTGCATTTATTAGTATGAATTGTATTATTCAGAGCCCTCTGTCTGGCTAGCTAGTGAACGGTTCATAGAATCTTATGAATCATGCACAACACACTTTCTATATCTTCTACCTCTACAAGGTGAACAACTTAGCTTACAACACAACGTGTTCGTCACCACACTGGAGTGTAGCATTTTTTTAGAAAATATGTGTATGTACGCATGAATCGTATGAATGAATACTTATTTAAAACTTTCATATCATTCCTACAATTAAATTTAAGTAGAAGGGTATTTCTGGTAGTTCACATTCAAAATTTCTAAAATTTAAATATTTTTATGTTGATTACTATTATTTTTTTTTACAATCTTATTTGGCTATTTTGTATTATTAACACTCTTAGAAATGACTTTGAAATTTGTTTTGTTTGATTGTGTTAGTCTGGAAAAGGAAAAAAATACTGTCTCTATATTATTTTTTTTAACTTTAAAAATTAATAAAATATTCATAATTTTAATCAATCGAAGTCAAAATTAATAAAATAGATAGATAAAAATAAATATTTAAAATTATAATTTTCTCAAAAAGTGTTTTTTTTTCTTGTGTAGTTAAATGACCTATAAAATTAAAATGATATATACATAACAAATAAAAAGAAAATTATCTAAAATTTAGAAATTATTTAGGCAAAATAATTCTTGTCAATATAAAACTAAATGAAAAAATATATATACAGGCATTAATTAAATAATTATCATTAATTCTGTAAAAGAATTAAAATAAGTAATGATCAAATTGATGATTCAAAAGTTGTAAGAAGCCTTGTCTTTTTATAAATTAATTAAGATAGATTAATATTGTAGAAAATCAACACGCTAATATGATATCATCATTAAGAATCGGTCCAAACTTTCTTTATCTATGTCTCGTTAGATGTCATCATAAAAGATTCGACACGAAAATTGAAAAATTAAAATTTTGTTTTAAAAAAATATAAATAATTATTTTAAAAATAAAATCTTTTTATTTTTAAAAAAATAATTAATTTTAATAAGACGATCCAATAAAAAATATGATGTCATTTAAGGAGACCGAATGAATATATAATAGAGGGGGACTTGAAATACTAATGTTGGGTCATCTATCAATACGTATCATTAGTTAACCTTTTATTTTTATTTTTCTTTGAGACGCATCATTAGTCAATCTCTAAATTAACTTCTGGAATTAAGTTGTGAAGAACCTATCATAACTGCCACATTAACTGCCGAAAACAGACGATCCAACAACAAATCGTTTTCAATTATAAAAGTCAAGAACCTCTATTTTCATCATATTATTAACTAACTTTTATTAAACTAGAAAAATATAAAGTATGCAAAATCTGAATCATTTTAGATGCAGAAAATTTTAAATCTTACATCAAATAAATAAAACACACTATGTATATATATATACTATATCCGTAAGCTAAACTATCAAACTATATATCCTTATAAAATAATAATAAAAGAAAAGTTAAGGACATATAAATATATATAATGATTATTCTAAGAATATACACCTTTATATATAATAGTTTATATAGTTGTAGAGAATGTAACTCGATCGCTTTCAATAATTTATTCTATATTAATCGTACCTAACTCGAAAAAGATTGAAAAACCACAATTTGGAAAAAGAGAAAAAAGAAAAACAACGAAACTGAAATCAGTAAATCCAAAAATGGAAAAAGAAGTTTCTGTGTTATGTACAGTATATATATGCATGTCACTTTTCATCTCTCTCATATCTTGCTACGGCGTAGCTTCATTTCGCCGCCGCCGCCGACGGAGGCGGAAGAGGTGGCGTTGGCCTGTGCGACTCCACCAATATGGACCAAAGCACGTGCACATCCTCGTAAGGGCAAGACTTCACATCCTCGTACAATATGTATATCCCTCTACCTATTAAATTTGTAATATCGAAATTACCTTAAATAATTAATCGATAAATATTAAGAATGTAATTATAAGAAAAAAGAAAAGAAAAACGTACTCTTCTTCTGAGGTGAATTAAGGCGAATCCAAAGCTTCTTGAAGGGAGAGAAGAGGGATTGAAACAACCCCATTTTGAGGAGAAGAAGCTCAGCTCAAGACATGTTCGATGAATTTAAGGAGTGAGAAAACAAAGTTAATTTAGAGAGAGAAAACTTCTAGTAGTGTTTTTTTTTTTGCTTAGATATGTGTCAAGTTTAGGTCTCACTATTTTTTTCTTATATTAAATAGAAAGAAAAACGTTGTTACAATATTGTACATATTCCTTGCAAATCAATCATGCATATATATACCACATTTTAATTTATTGTTGGTGAAATGTATGTTTCGTACCTTTTACCCTTCTAGAACAAGAAGCTACCCTATCCTACCTATAAGGATTTGAACTTTTCTTTCACAAGTTTTCACAAAATTAAAGGTTCTTATGCATTCATATTTCTTGCCCTTCACTTCTTTCTCATCTCAAAATTTCGCATTTTTGTGACATTTTGTTTTTTTTTCCTCAGAAATATCATAATTCACATTTGGGGTATTTTTGTAAATCTGATTTTGAATTTTACTACTTTACTCTATTTCGAATAATGCATTGATGTTTGGATCGAGCATACCTAGTTTTTCATCGAGATTAAACCCCAATTCGAATGGGTGGCCCGAGGGGGCCACTTAATCAGTGAATAATATTGGACCAAGGCTAGCCCATATTAGTGACGAGTCATATTGAGTCGACCTATTTGACAACTTTATGCTTAAATTTTATACACAAACAAGTAGAAGGAGTAAAAGAAGCGAAACAACCTATGGTACTAATCCTAACATATCAATGTACATAAATAGGTAGCATTCAATACGGACAAATAATGAACAGCACATATAACATGGTGTCCAGTACTAGATTTAATCTTGTATTTTAGTATTTGTACATGCTTTATATTTATAGTATCTAATTATGCATGGATAGGACATACATTCCTTGATCGATCAAGTATTATTATAAATTACTATTGAAACCCACAAATAATTGAAGATATATATGCATGGTGTTCTCATTAATTTTATGTCTACACAATGCCTATTTCCCAAAGTTTTTAGAGTAATGCAAGTGAGTAATTAATGTCCATATTCCTCGAATTTTAATTAAACAATGCTCATATATAGGTGGTAGAAGCATGTCTTAATTAAGTATTTTAAGGATTTTGGTCCACCTATGTTACTGGTAAGATTTCTTTTTCTACGTGTAAAGATTACTTAGAGTTTGACAACTCATGGTATTCTAAATTTGTTAATTAAGTTAAAATGTTGTCAACTCTTCACTACCATCTTTGTGGTCCAGAGATTTTCATTCTATATGATTGACTATGTTTGGTTTTTAAGTTTTCTTTTTTCCTTGACATATGAATTATTATGAGCAGCAGCGGATCCATGATTTGAAATTCGGGGTTGCAAAAAATTATGTCGTTTAGATTTTTTTGAGAAAAAATTGTGATATTTCGGGACAATGAATGTGGGGAAGTTGTGTCGTCTAGATCTTTTCAAGAAAAATTGTGAAATTTTAGTTGATAAGGTTTTTAAATAATATAGGTTCTTCTAATCAAATTTAGCTCGTTGATTTGGAGATAATCCATTATGCTTATTCTTTATCCTGGATCATGAGAAAGAAACTCAACATCATAAATCAACTCTTTATCTTCCAATGGCACATTAATAGTACTTGAACCACTCAAATTTATAGCATCTTTTTTATTTTGGTGGGAATTATTTGGAGTAAACATACTAGAATTAGATGGGCTCTCGTTACCTTTCGGTGAGGAGCACAAATCTCATTGTAATTTCATTCTTGAAACATAAATTGTCAAAGATCGGATTGTTTTGTCTTTTCTTTTGATTTTTGTGATTTAGGTGTATCACCCAAGATTTCCTATATACAATAAACAAGTTTAAATTTCAATATAAACTGTAGCTATTATAACTCTATAGTCACATAAGAATTGAATTTGGCATATTAATAAAAAATAAATTGTATACAATAAATTATATTGAATACATGCTTCAAAAGTTTAAATGTTTAATTTTATACATGTTTTCAAAAAAGCTTTAAGAAATTTTCAGAAAATTAAATAAAATAAAAAGAAATGATGAAAAAAGAGAATGAATTGATGTACTGTCCTAAAGAAAAAGGAAGGAAAATAGAGTAAATAAATGAATATTGGGTTATTGAAAATTATTGAATATGTATAATAATAGTAAAAAAATTCTTTTTTTCCGGGTACAGCTGTACCCATTGCGCATGCCGGATCCGCCACTGATTATGAGATAATTGTGTACTTACCACAAATCATGAACAATGGGCTCAACTTAATTAGGTCATGAGTAGGTTGGGACCCACTTTCTTAAGTATTCCTATTCTTCATATTTGTATTTTGTTAAAAGTAAAATTTCTGTGTTATGAGAATAATTAAACACAAAGAGGGATGGCAGTGATTTTCGACCCGGTCCAAATCTGTGGATTTAGATCGAATTTGGGATTATTTTTTTAAATTTTTTTTAAATATCAGATTTGGATTTAGATCGAATTTGGGATTATTTTTTTAAATTTTTTTTAAATATCAGATTTGAAGTTCACACTTCGAGGGTTAGATGGGTCATATTATCATCCCTAAACATAAAAATGGTTTAAAATGAATACTTTTTTAATAGGGAAAAAGACGGGCCGGTCCATTATGACCAAATATTGGGCATAAAAAATCATCAAAAAAACTTATTATTGTAGAGCCTCAAATTACAAGTGAATGGACAAAAATACCATCATATATTTTGTCCCCTCCTTCTTCCCCCCTCTCTCTCTCTCTCACTCAGCCGCACCCTCTCTCTCGAACCTGCCCTCTCTCGGTATCTCATTCACTGCCACCTTCTCTTTCCCTCCAGTCCGCCGCCGCTGGACATGCTATCCGGCCACCGCAGCCTCGTCGCCGCCCACGCTGCGACAGATCTGCCCTCTTCAAGCTGCCACCCACACCGTGATAGATCTGCTCCTATTCAACACGCCATGATTGCTGCCTTCGCCGCTGCGGCGCCGCGCCTCATCCTCCGACGCTGCCGCTAGCCAGCGAGGCGGCGTAGATCTCCCCCTGCCCTCTATTGCGCAGATCTGCCCCTGCCCTCTAATATGTATATGTTTGTTGTAGGCGAGGAGAAATCCCATAGAAATCTCCTTCAACTTGAGGTTTCTCAATTACAAGCAGCAACGCAAGCAGATTCCATTCATTAATTGGGTGATAATGGTTTTAGCACAGAATTTAGTCGCAAGCTTTCTTCAATGGTGCATTTAATGCAGTGGTTAAATGTCTATTCTTGTGGTTCATTAGTTCTGATGTAGTGGTTTTGGATTTCAAACTAGATGGTTCATTACTTATGTGCTGATGGTTCATTATGTCTGATGTAATGGTTCATGTCATCAAGCTAGATGGTTCATTACCTCTGTATTGATGGTTCACTATGTCTGATGTAATGGTTCATGACATCAAGCTAGATGGTTCATTACCTCTGTTCTTATGGTTCATAATGTCTGATGTAATGGTTCATGTCATCAAGCTAGATGGTTCATTACATCTACTAGATGGTTCATTACCTCTGTTCTTATGGTTCACAATGTCTGATGTAATGGTTCATGTCATCAAGCTAGATGGTTCATTACATCTACTGATGGTTCGTTATGCATCTCTCTCTCTCCCTCTGCCACCACCCTTTGCCTCGTTGCCGTTGCCGCCGGTCGCCACCACCGGCCGCCGGTCGCCACCACCGGCCGCCGGTCACCGGCAGCAGCTGCTGGTAGCCGGTCGCCGGATTCCGCCGCCGGTCACCGACCGCCGGCAGCAGCAGTTGGCCGCCGGCAACAGCTACTGGTCGCCGGAGACCGGCGCCGGAATTCCGCCGCCGGTCTCCAGCCGCCGGACTCCGCCGCCGGTCTCCGGCCGCCGCCGCCACCGCTGCCACCACTTGTATGTTACCACACCCTTAAAAAAATAATTAATTAGTTAATAAGGGTAAAATAGGGAACACCCTTAATATATTTGGGTTTTTTTGAACAAAAGTGCATTAGAATGGACCTACTTGACAATGAGAAAAAATGGTGGTTTTTTTTTGCTACAAGTTCATCGAGGTGGACTTTAGAGACATTAATCCTTTTTAATATTATTTAAGACCATTAAATGGGGCGAGCCAATCTTAAGTACTCAACTTAGTTTTCTTTACATTCTCAACCCTCTAAATTTTGGTCCAAGAATTTTGGAAAGCCCATCATAAATCACCGATAGTCCAATCCAATTTTCACTTTTGTAAAGAGAAATTTAAACAGCCTTTTTTTATTTTATTTTTTTCTGTTTTCATCTCATTCCATATTTATATTACATGATAAAATTATAATTTATATGTAGCAAAAATTATAGCACAAAGAGGATTTAATTATTAATCGACCATAATGACCTGAAAAAGTAGTAGTGATTTTATTATTGAATGCTAAGAGGGGGGAAAAAATCTTTGCATATTCTTTACTGTATTTCCATTTTAATTTCCTTTTTTTTTTTTACTTTAGCGCATAATCTTTTTATGTATATTTTGAATATTAAGTTTTTCGATTTTACTTTACCTAAAGTTTTAACACTTTAGTATTCATTGAAATCATATTTTCTACGCATTTTGAGAAAGCAGCCAATGTTTATAATACACACACACATATATATACATACACTTATATATATAGGAAAGATATCAAATAGAAATAGTTCTGCATAAGTTAACTAAAAATAAATCTTAATTGTTGAATTATTTAGATTAATGGTATAGATTAAAAGATAATTTTGGTATATATCTTATTTAAAATATTTTATCTCTAAAACTAGGAAATTTGAGAAAACAGCCAATGTTTATAATACATATATATATATAGTACTCCATTACACATTAATTTTTGGTAATCGGAGAAATTTATGGATAACATAATCTTATAAAAATATATAAAAATTCATCTTAATTTCGAATTATATAAATCTTAATTGAGAAATTCAACCGAAACTAACTATGCAATACCAATTTATTTCATTTTGAATCACAATCAAACGTTTGATGCATTACTATATATTTAAATTATTTATATTTATTGTTGCATTGTTTTATGTAAGGAATTATAAATTGGACGGTATTAAAATATTTCATTCTAATCTAAATGTCAATGCAATTTATATGTATATATCTAGAGGTGGCAAAAGTAGCGGGCCAGGCCCGCTCGGCCCGGCCCATCGGGCTTTCAATAATTATGAGGCCTGCCCAAATATTTTCGGGCTTCAAAATGTAAGGTCCAACCCAACCTCGGCGGGCGGGCTTTTTCCTGGGCGGGCCAAAGTCAATTTATTTAAAATAAAAAGATTTTTTTAAAAAAATTGATATTTACAACGTAAAATTAAACTATATAATTAATGTATTTAAATATTAATAAAAATATAAATAATTATAAAATATAAAATATAAAAATCACAATATCATAATTTAAATTATATAACAATCCTAAAATAAACAATTAAAACTTTAAAAGTCTTTTATTCATTTTCTATCAAAGTTATACAAAATATAAATATTACAATGATATTTAAATTAAATAAAAATTACAAAAAATAGTATTTTATCCTATATTATCGTGCGCACTTTTTAGCCCGAAGATCCTGGGCTTTTTAGCCCAAAGCCCATCGGACTTAAGGTTATTTTGGGCCGGACTTTTTAGGCCCGTTTTTTTTCGGGTCTCTTTTTCCCAAGCCCAAACCCCAAGCTTTTGGGCCGACCTATGAGTTCGCGCCGTTTTTCCAGCTCTATATATATCAATGCAATTCTGATGATTGTGTGGTGCAACAAAATTTTATTAAACAAAATAACATTGCAATATCCACGTATATATACTGTTCAATTTCAAGATGCAAAACTATAGCCTGATTCTATGCAAATTATTATGACCTCTTCATTCAAACCCATCTCCTCAAAGCCTGAGGTCGTCTTCATCGCACTGCCCTTTTTCCTCCTCGAACCCTCATTTTCAGCAATATCATGCCTAGTTTTTTTGCAGCGGCTCTGCCTCTTCAATGGTAAGCGGGCGATAGGGTTGGCAGTGGAAAGTGGCCGAAATTTGTGGATAAGAAGATATGGGCGATAAGGGCGGCAGTGGACGTTGAAGCGGCTTTTCCTCTTTTTCTCTTAATTAGTGAGATTAGTTATTTTCTCTATTCCGTTTAATTACATAAATTTCCTTATCATATTATTTTTGAAATATTTTAATATATTTAAAATCAATAAATTCGGATAGATCATAATCGTTGATCTACTAAAATTAATGGTTGAGATCAAATAAAAATGATGTATGAGTTAACTAAAAATAAATCTTAACTGTTAAATTATTTAAATCAATGATACAGATTAAAAAATAATTTTGGTATATATTTTATTTAAAATATTTTATCCCTAAATTCAGGGAATTTGTTATTCTTTCTGACTGGGGTTTATTTATTAGGGTATAGTTTAATTATATCCATTGGATAAAAAATATGGATGATTCAGATTTATTGATTAGTGTATAGTTTAATTATATATATTTTCGTTATAACCATCCTCTATATATATATATAAGAAATGGATCAAATGATAATGAAATTTTAAGTAAGAAATGAGAATGAATTGATAACATTAATTTGTTAAATTGAATGGCTAAGATTGTGTATAGTTAATTAATTTTAAAATAGCTGAAAATTAGTCAAATTTGATGGGAGGGTAATGGAGTAATTAGAATCTTTATTCTAACGTAATTATGACTTCTGTTATGGAATGATTACAGTTAATTTGTAGAAATAATTGTCTTATGCTATCTATCATCAATTCTGTCATTTTACAAGTAGTAAAGCAGTATTTTATTTTTTTCAACTTCAACAGTAATCAAAATACACTCGAAAATATTTTGTTGCAATATAAATTAAAAAAAATAGTATATTCTCTATCTAAAATTATATTTGTATTTTAAGTAGTTATTTATTTGTTCAAAATATTATTTGATATATTAATTTATATTTTGCTTGTATTAAATCATGCAATCTTATTTGTATCTATATATATATATAAAACATGAAACATTCAATTTGAAATCAATTTGAGTGACGATTTTGTAATTAAATCCAATTTTAATGGCAATGATAATACTATAACTACTAAATTAAAAAACTAACATTATTAAAATTCGAACTCAATACCTTGCATTACAAATCCTATGCTATGAGCCAATAGAGCAACAAGATAAGTTAGAACATTGAACAATTCATAATATACATGTACAAATTGAATCTATTTAGTACTAAAAATTTGTCTTATTTGACCATGGTATATAATTATTTTTAATATTTAATACTAATAATTATAATCAATTTGTATAATTGATAAATTCAAAACTAACATATATTAACTTTGTCCCACTTATTTAAACACATTTTCTTTTTTGAGTTATCTCACTTATTTAGACACATTTCTTTATTTAGCAAATTTTAAAGCACAAATGATGTTTTTTCAAAAGCTATTACAACTAAATATACTATAATAAATCTCACCAAATAAGGAATAAATCAATTATATATATATATATAATAATTATTACATTTTTAATATTTTAATTTAAAAAATAATTAATTTTAACCATCAATTTTGATAAAGTAAACATCTCAAGTTTAATATATTAATTAACACGTGTGAAACTAATTATATTTGATATCTTAACTACCCCTATATATATAGGGGTAGGATCCAGTGAGAACCAATTCTTATATAAGAACTAAAACTTATGCATGATACAGATTATTTCGATGCATTACACGCATAATCTTATTGCATAAGTTGATGATGCATTTTTATTCATTAACCAATACATGATAACTTCAATGCACTCTATATATAATTTGATGCATATTTAATCTGGACCATAGATTTTACATATATATATATATATATATATAGTTGGGTCATATTAAAAAATATATTTATGTACGAGAAACGAGTAAGAATCTAAGTTGTCACCCATGCACAAGCAATGACTAATTTTAATTGAATTGAATTTAAATAATTTTCATCACTATTGAAGTATGAAAGTTTTTTAAATGAAATTTAATTTGGAGTGAAAATCATAGCCATTGATTTATTAAAAATATAGATGATTGAAATATTTATTTTTTTGTTTTTCACATAAGTTTTTAAATAAAAATTAATTTACAGTTATATATTTTATTAGTTTTAATTTTTACCGTGCATCGCTCGGGTGCACAAACTAGTTAAAGATATATTGTATATCAAATGTGTAATGCAAAATTGCATTGCATATTCAAAGTGATGTAAATGTGTGGTAAACCATAAACAATAAATACTAAATTCTAAATAAGGTTCAATAGTGTATCTATGCATCAAATGTGTAAGAAATGTGCACTAGAAATTGTACGAATATGCATTATGTGTTGTAAGAAAATGCATTATAAACTTCTTAGCAGTTTTTTATAAAATTTATACTGCACAAATTACATACATACAAGTAAGACTTGTGATGCATGTATTGGTATTGGTCAATGCATCATGCATCATTTTATATGCATTGATAGTTTAGTTTTAATGCATATGAATATATCAATGCATAATTTAATCTTGATAATATTTGATAATGTATTATAGAACCATTCATTAACATTTTTTGTTTATAATTATAAGTTGCATCATGCATAATACATTTTTTGTTTATAAAAGTTATTGCATGATTTATACTTATGTTGTACTTCAACAATGAATATGAATATATATGCATCAAAGTTAAAATATAAATACACATAAAATGATGCAGCGTCAAATATCAATACATGCATCAAATATACTACGTTAATGCACTGTCTATGTCATTTAATGTATCAATTGAAAAGAAACAAACTTATTAATATTATAATAATATATTTATATAAGTAATTATAAAAACATCACGATGATGTATATGCATTTTTCACACAAATTTATGCATCATAAGCATTGTTCTACTTCACATATACTATTGTGCATTATACGAATAAATCAAAATACATAATTTATATAGCATAATTCACATATTTTGATCACATCATATTTATAATAAACATTACACAAGCACATTTCCCTTTCTCATTCGTATTATTTAATATAGGTCATAGACAAAATATTTGGATTTTATAAATATACTTGGAAGGTAGGAGATATTTAAGGAAATATGATAATTTAGAAATAGTGATAATAAGGTAAGTTTGTTTTATTTTTTGTTAATTATAGATCTAATCTAACTGTTTAATTTTTTAAGATCAATGACTCTTAATCATTCTTATTTCTTATCTTAGAGGTCATTTTGAACCACCCTCTATATATATATATATGAAAAGCTCCAATTATAATTTTAGTGCAAATAAAACAATGCTTCAGTAGTCAGATGGGTACACTATTTAACATTTGAATGGTCAAAATAATGATTAATAGTGATCTGGTCTGATTTTTATTTTCAGTTTCATTTCGTTGAAAAAAATAGTCTATATAGTCAGGTCCCATAGTGAATTAGCCCATGTCTAAATCTAACTACCTTAATAGCTAGCTAGATTATTCAGTCGATTAAAAATTAAACTAAACTAAGCCTACACTAGACTGATAGACTATGATATAGAGATACTAAAATAATGTATATCTAAATAATCAGTTATATTGGTAAAATGAAATTATTAAGTATTTAAACCTAAGACTCATAGCATTAATTAGACGTAACTATCAGTATACGATGATCGAGAGAATTTTTGAAAATATATAATTCGATAATAGTTGGATCTTAATCAATCCATCTGCACCAGTGCATTATTAAGGCATATTGCAGAATTCAGAATTTCAGTAATTCAGAAAGTTTCTGCAGCATCTGCTGTTCTTTGTGCCTAAATTGTGGTACAATTTTTGGAAAACAAAATTTAACCACTAGTTTTGAGCTGCTGTTGCTGCTGCTACCTCTGAATTTTTTTCCTAAAAAAACCTTTCCTTTTATTTCCAGAAAATAAATAAATAAAAGAGAGAGTGAGAGATATTAGAAAATAGAATACAAAGAGAATCTAATGGTAGTGTAGTCTAGTCCCTCACTCACCTCACGGGCGTAGCAGTAATAAAGCTCAAATTGCACAAAGAACACAAATCTTATCAGCTTAAGACACAAAATTTTCTACACCTTTTTGTGGGAAAATTCAGACAGTTTGTACCTCATCTTCGATTTTAGAGTGTGACCCATTTGTGTTGTATAGTCGTTTCATGTCGACTCCTTTTGCAAGAATGTTGACTTATATACAGTATTATGTATATGCTATTGGTAGGAAATCCTAACTCAACCTTAATTTCAAATTGGATTTCGCAATCAGGTTGTCTTAATCTTCTCTTCATTCGCCATTAATTCTACATAGAATTAATAAATAACTATACTATTTTAAATCTAGCCTTTTCCTCAATTACATTATGACTAGCTAGACACTTAATTTGTATATTGAAATCACAAATAATTTAGATTTTCTCAATTATATCTTGAATTTGTTTTTCAATGCCGAATATCGAGTGGCTCGCTTGTTTTTTAATCTAAATTTTGAAAGGTTCGGCTCGTTTGAAAATTTAAACGCCTGAGTTTGGTAAGAATTTTGTAAATCAAGCTTGATTTTGGCTCGATCAATAAAAATCAAGCTCAAGTTCGATTTGTCTATTATTAGATTTAATAGTGAAATTGAGACCAAACTCGAATTAGGCTCGACTTCGTTATATTTTTAGTTCGAGCTTGTTAAAAGCTCATATATTAAATTATTTGAGATCGTATAAAAATTTAAATCGGAGGGAACATAGTACAAAAATAGCTAAAGTGAATTAGTGCAATTAATTGTGTAATTAACTGATTAGTCAATTAATTGTTGTAATTAACTGATTAATTAGATCATAGTGTTAGGAAATTGAAGGGAACATAGTACAGAAATAGCTAAAGTGAGATATGAATCTCACATTGCAAGAATGACTGTACATTTGTGGGTAAAATTATTTAAAATGGTTTGGATAAATTTGTGTATGAAATTAACCTTTTAACTGTTGGGTGAATGAAAAGGGAATGTAATTGATAATTTGATAACCTCAAATTTAGTATATATTTTTCACGGACGATTCCTATATAAAATTACTGTTACCTTTTTCCCTTAATAAAAAGTTACTGTTGTTTTCTTGTTGAGGGTAAATAAATATTTGCCTGTGGTTTTCTTGGTTACTTTAGTTTTTAAACCACGATTAACTGGTATCCATACTTTAATGCTTTATTAATTAGCAACAAAACATTTTGATTTAGTAAATTGGGGTATAATACCCATACATTAAAGTTAGTTAGAGACTTAGAGAAACATACCACAATTAGGAATCCAAATCAAGCCAGTCCGCTCGGTTTCGTGTCAATACGTTCAAATTATCAATTTATTCAGTTCGGATTCAATCAGATTGATTATTTTGTTGAAAATTTACAACTCTAATTTTAAACATTCGGTTTCAAACTAGCCCATCAAGCAAGCTATAATGTTTACGAATTTTGCTAATATATATATATATATATATATATATTATGATTTTAAGTATGCAAACTATAACGAATAATAAAATTTTAACACATACCATATTTAATATTAAAATACAATTGTGTAATAATTATTTTTATTAAACAATTGACTAACTGGTGTGTATGATAAAATACAACTTTTATATAGAAAATTAAATATAGTTTATAAATGTTTTTTGTTTTAATTTTCATTCGAGTAATCGGGTCAATCAATTTGATTTTTGGGTTAGCCCTAATGGATTGAGGTTGTTTAAGTCTAACCCATTCATGCTAAAAATATTTCTAGTTATAAATTTTTGACCTTAACCCTCTTTAATTTTAAATTGGTGCATGTTCGGACCAACCTGCACTTCCGGACATCCCTAGCCACAATTACTAATTGTAATATAATAGTGATAAGATTTATATTTCAAACTAAATTATTGATTAATTGGTGTATGATAAAATACAACTTCTACATTAGAAAATCAAATAAATTATACAAATATTTTTTATTTTATTTTTCATTCAGATAATCGGGTCAACTCATTCGATTTTCAGATTAGCCCTAATGGACCGGGGTTGGTTAATTACGGTCCAACTCATTCAGACTAAAAATATTTCGGGTTAAAATTTTTCGATCTTAACCTTATTCAATTTCAAATTAATATTAAGATCAATCCACATTTTCGAACTAAATTGATATCACTTACCACACTTACTAAATGTAATATAGAAGTGAGAAAATTTATATTTGAAACTAAGGAGGTGTTTGACTAAGCTTATAAACTCCTTTAACTTATAAGTTGTTTAGGAGCTTATAAGCTCCTTAAAAGTATTTGGCAAATTAAGCTATTTGAAAACTTATAAGTTGTAAAAATAAGCTCTTGAAAAAATAAATAACTTCACCCCAACTTATTTCATAACTTATAAACTCTTGTAAGAACTTATAAGCTTCAAGCTCTTTAAAATAAACTTAGTCTAACACTCACTAAATCATTTAACAACTCATGAGATAACAAGCTTTAATATCGTGGAAGCATAAACTTGGTTCTTAGCTAATGAATTTCACTAAACAATTATTTTAAATCAAATTAAATTCCAACAAAAGACACATTCACGTGCATTGTTTCTATTCTTATCATCAATACATGGATTAAATATTTTTCTATTCGTAGATATATAATAAGGAAAAAAATTAAAACTATTTAAATTGTAAAATTGATGGGTAGAAAATACTCAAAATTTAAAAACACATGCTAAAAATTAATATATTATCTCTTTCCACTTCCACATAACCGTATCTACCGTTTTGATTAACGAGAGGTGGTTGCTAACCGTTACGTTTTAGCCAGCGGTTGTGATATATATGTTGATAACGTAATTTTTAATTCCTAAATATATAACGATCGTTGGCTAAACCCTAACAAAAAACATCCAACGCTGGTGAGTTCTCACCGGCGATTGATGCGTTATGTTAGAGTTTAGCTAGCGGTTGTGGTATATATGTTGATAACATAATTTTTCATTCCTAGATGTATAACAACCGCTGACTAAACTCTAGCAAAACGCATCCACCGCTAGTGAATTCTCAATGGCGGTGGACGCGTTCTGCTAGGGTTTAGCAAGCAGTTATAGTTTTTTGTGCTCATTTATATTTTTATGTTCAATAATTTACCTCGTGTCTAATTACATGCTTAAATTTTGAAGGTATCAGAACGTCTGTGATATCATCGATCTCATTTAATGAATCGGGTATGAAATGTGAATTATGTATTAATAATGAAGTCATTTCATATATCACAATCACAATTAATAAATTCAAGATATTTTTCGCCTTTAAAAAAAAAAGAGTATTTTCCATATATATTTTAACATTTTTCACATGCACTGCTACCAAAATGGCTAGTTTCCCTATTAACACTACCTAATATTGGTATCATATTGAACATTACATATTTATATGGGACCCACAAGGCCACAACTAAATAACCAAAAAAACAGAAGTATTAATTGACGCGAATGATTATCCATTAAATAATTTATATGGACCTCAATATTGAAATTTGTTTTTTCGCATAAATGAACCGACAATTTGGATATTATTGTAGCGTGCAATTTCCGTCATATATGTTGGTTTCATTCCAACATAGTATATAATTGAAATTAATTTAATAACATTTATAAATTCCAAGGGCACAATCACGTTAATTAACCATAAAATTGGTATGTGTATCTACGTTTATTATGACTTGACTAAGGGTGTCGCGGTACGGTATACCTTACTAAAATTGTCATACCTTATACCTTATCTTTACCTTCGGTATGAAAAATTTCATACCGTTACCTTACCATACTTTTCGGTATACCTTAGTTCGGTATACCTTACTTTCGGTATGACATTTTTACATACTTATACCTTACCTTATTTTCGGTATACCTTACCTTACTTCGGTATACCTTTCTTACACGGTATACCAAAACTTATTTACTTTCGGTATATCTTACCTTAATTCAATATACCTTTTTTTTGCAATATACCAGAATTTATTTATAATAAAAATAATCTTAAACAAGGTCTAACATATAAAAAACATAAAGTATTATTTTTTAATAACATAATTTATGAGATAAACCACTAATATCATATAATTAATTACAATATATTAACTAACTATATTATTGTATTTTCATATAACTAATTAACTAGATTTAGGCATATAATTATAATTAATTTGATCCTTTATGTATGATATATTATAAAAATAATAATATATTTTCATTAATTATATAATACAACTTATATTATATTTAGTAACTAATAGATCGTCTAATTATATCATAATTATTTAGTTATGTAACAATATATATATATATATATATATTAGTTTATCGTTATTATTTAAGATAATAAGTAGTATATAAGCTATTGTTCAATCTTTTTAATTATCAATAAATTCACATGTTTTTGTAGTTTGTCATTCATATTTATTAATTATAATTCATAATTTATGAATAAACAATTTTCTTATAATTAAAATCGAATATATATGTACATGTAATATTATAAATATATGTGTATATATATATATATCGATATATACCAAAATAACGGTATATATCAATTTTTTCGGTATATACCGCGGTACGGTATATGACGGTATATCTCGGTATTTGGAAAAATTATACTTTTACCTTACCTAAAAGTTCGGTACGGTATGATACCTTACCAAAAATTTTGATATACTTTATATTCGGTATTTTACGGTATTTTTCGGTACGGTAAGTACGGTATACCGTTATTTCGGTAAATTTTGACAGCCCTAGACTTGACGAGTTAAAAATAAAAAATTAAATTAAACATGATTTTGTATTATATAGTTTACTTTAGTCAATGCATAATGGTGTTATATATGTACTGCATTAATTAATTCTTAATTAATACTTCAACCGTCTACTAAAGTCGTTAACATTTTGACTTCACACGAGTTTTAATGGAGTATGTTGACTTTGTGGAAAAGTGGAAATAGTAAAGAGTAAAAAGTGTTTTTAATATAGTGAGTGGAGATTGGGTCTCACTTTGTATTGCTTGATTTAGAATTAATTTATTTTTAACAATCTACTTTAATTAATCTGATTAGATTAATTTAATTAATCTGATTAATTAATTTGTTTAATTAATGTTTGATTAATTACTGTTTGATTTCATTAAATTAATCTAACTAATCAATGTTTAATTTAAAATGTGTTAAACAAAGCATTTAAAGTTTAAGCAGATTAATTTAAACATGTATTTAAATTAAGCAGATTAATTAAGCAGACAATTTAATTAGGAAAAAAAAAACGTCTGAAAATGAAGAGAATGAGAATTGGAATTAAAGGGCAATCCAAAAGTCATCTTACACTTGATTTGATCCCAAAAGGTGGAGGGAAATTAATTGGCTCCAAATTTAAACCTACAACTAACATTAAACATATCCATAAATACACCAACTCAAACATTTAAACCTACAACCACATTCTCCTAAATCAGTTTCTAGAGAAAACACAAAAAGAGCCTTTAATGGCTGCAATTATAAGGGAAAACATTAAATTGTCAGAGGAAGATCATAACAAAATAGCACAGTAGCTGATGATGCACATGGACGGCCTGGATTTGAGGAGAGGAGCATTATCAGAGGTTGCAACTCACTTCGAGATTTGTAGGCAGACAGTTTGGAAGATTTGGAAGCAAGCAATTACTTTGATTCGTCTTGGGCAGTCTGTTCACCTTCAACCAAAACAAAAAAGTTGTAAGCATTTTGACAAAGTAGAAATAGATGTTGAAGCAGTTAAGTCACTTACATTTCTGCAGAGATCTTCAATTAGAAAGATGACAAGTAACTTAGGAATAAGCAAGAGCTTGGTAGGGAATTGGGTGAAAGAGAAACAAATAAGAGCTCACAAAAGTGCAATAAAACCAACTTTAACTGTAGGAAATATGCTAGCTAGACTGAGATGGAGTTTAAGTCACCTTGATACTAGTTTGAGCTGTGGGGCTGTAAGATTTCAGAGCATGCATTACGTAGTACATATAGATGAAAAATGGTTCTATATAACTAAGACTAGTGACATGTATTACCTTCTTCCAATTGAGACCGAACCATATAGAAGTTGCAAGTCAAAAAGGTACATTACCAAGGTAATGTTCATGTGTGTTGTGAGTAGGCCACAACTTAATGATGATGAAACAATACTATTCGATGGTAAGTTAGGGATATTCCCATTCACAAAGCAAGAAGCTGCAAAAAGACACTCAAAGAATAGAAGGAATGGCACATTGAAGAACAAACCCATTCAATCCATCACCAAGGACATTATCAGAGAGTCTCTCATCAACAAGGTATCAGATTTAACATTTGAGTTTTAAGTTTCAGATTTCAGATTTCATCACATAGCTAAGAGAAACACTTCATCACATAGCAATTCACATTTCAGATTCCAAAACTTACCCAAATCACAAAGAAAATCAAAATTCAATTTTGTCACACTTACCAAAATGAGATTTCAGTTTTCACATGGCTAAGAGAAACACTTCATCACATTGCTATCAGGAAGACTTCATCACATAGCAATCAGATTTCATCACTTCAGATTTCAGATTTCACATAGAAATCAAATTTTAGATTTCACAAAGAAATCAGATTTCAGATTTCACATAGCAATTAGTTTTCATCAATTCAGTTTGTATATTGCAGGTTATACCAGCTATCAAAGTCAAATGGCCATCAAATGCAAGCAAACAGATCATCATTCAGCAAGATAATGCAAAATCTCACATTGCACAAAATGATACAGAGTTCTTAATGGCATCTAATACAGATGGTTTCCAAATCAGTTTAGTTTGCCAACCACCAAATTCACCAGATTGCAACATAAACGACCTAGGTTTCTCAACATGACAAAGTGTGTAATGGAATGGATGATCTAATGAAGAATGTGGAAGTAACATTTAATGAATTGACATCTACAACTCTGAACAATATTTTCTTGACACTACAAGGATGCTACATAGAGATGATGAAGGTCAAGGGTTGCAACAATTATAAGATTCCACACATGGCAAAGGGCAGGTTTATAAGAGCAGGAACATTGCCCGAATGTTTGGAGGTGGATGAACAACTTATAAGGGAGTGTTTTGAGTTCTTGAACTTGAAAGAAAACAACACAGGTTCTAGGTACAAAATTGACAGTGTGCAAACAGCTTTTGGCTTGTAAAGAACGGTGTTTTGCAAGGAGTTTTTTGGATATTGTTTACATGATAAGCAGGTGACTCAATTGTTAGAAATTTTTTAACATGTAAACTCTTATTTTGTCTCATATTTGTGGGTTATTAAAGTCCCAGCTTATTATCTTAATTGTATTGCATCATAAACTTTTAATTTCAGTTTTGTCACACACAAAAACACACAACAGAACCACAATTTAAGCCCCCAAACACAACAATTCCAGATATGCATCATTGTAATACATTAAGGCAGATTGCAACCAACAAATTCACCCTCAGCATCCACACATCATATGGTTCTATGGTTTCATCTATACCATATTAACATATCAAAAATCAAGAATTGCAGGGGAAGCATCAAATTAGGCTCTAAGGTTTCATCTAGGACATAAAACCATATAGAGCTCACAGACTTTAGATTTCAGCTTTATCCCACACAAAAACACACAACAGAACCACAATTTAAGCTTCCAAACACTACAATTCAAGAGATGCAAATGTGAAATACATTAAGGCAGATTGCAACCAACAATGTCACCCTCAGTATCCACACATCATAGGGTTATAGGGTTTCATCTACCACATATCAACACATCACAAATCAAGAATTGCAGGGGAAGCATCAAATTAGGCTCTAGGGTTTCATCTAGAACATAAAACCATATAGAGCTCACAGATCAGTGTAGTATCAACATATCAGAATATCAAATCATCATCAGACCATATAGGGCTCACAGATCAGAGTAGTATCAACATATCATAATATCAAATCATCATAAAACCATATAGGGCTCACAGATCAGTGAAGTATCACCATATCAGCATATCAGATAATCAAAATGGCCAACTACGCCCAATCACAGTTCATTCAAGGTCAAGTATGCCCAAACAGTTCAATCAAGGCCAACTACGCCTAATCAAATAACAAATAGGGCCAACTACGTCCAAGATAAATCGGCCAAGAGAAGATTTATACCTAGCTCCTTACCAAGCACAAATGGAACAACCATGGGGAACCAAATCCCAACTAGATCAGAGAACCATTTCCTCTTCTCCTCTGTCCATTTATGATTCTCAGCACCTTTATGCACTGGGGAAGCGGGCATCACTGAATCAATGGAATGAGTTGGCTTAGATCTATCAAGATCTGAGCCAATCTCATCCAAAGAAGGTGTTTCCTCCACCACTGTATCATCCTTGCCCAGAAAATAAGATGGTTCCATCCAAGGCTCGATATAAACCGAGTTGGTAGAGGTTGCGGGTGTGAAATCAGAATCAGGGAGGTAGGTTTCTATCATCAGAAAAGGCGGCGAACAATAGGGTTCTAGGGTTTCGAAGATTCACGATCTGGAATGGGTAGAGGCAGATGAAGATTCAAGATCTGGAATGGAGTAGAGGTGGATGAAGATTCAAGATTTGGAATGGATTAGAGGCGGATGAACATTCGAGAATGGAGAGAGTATGAAGAATGGAGTGTGGCGATAGAGATTAGGGTTA
Organism: Leonotis leonurus; assembly: GCA_026898415.1. Lineage (NCBI taxonomy): Eukaryota > Viridiplantae > Streptophyta > Magnoliopsida > Lamiales > Lamiaceae > Leonotis > Leonotis leonurus. Next base: position 1,102,148 of record JAPKLX010000088.1, on the reverse strand, counting down.
GAAATAGGAACACTGTAGAATGTTAAGTGTATAGTTTTAGGAGTGTTGTGTATAGATTTAAGTTTAGAGAATAAGAATGGGTTAGATTAGGTTAATGGGTTGGGTTAGGTTAATGGGTTAGATTAGTGTATTTAATTTAGTCAAAACATGTGGGCCCAATTGTGGCAAAAATAAAATTAGATTAGATTTTTAAAGGTAAAAGGGGTAAAATTTTATGTCCAAGAAAGGAAACTTTAAGTGTTAACAACATTGTTGGACGGCCCGAAATGGCAAATCGTTAACGACATTGGTGGACGGAGGGAGTTGTAAGAGATGGTTATATTAGAGTTATTTTCTATGAGTTAATTAATTTCAATCAAATATAATTTATTAATTTTAAAATTTTATAAAGTAGTGATTTATTATCCTATAATTATGGAGATGGTTAAATATAATTTTATTAATATAAATTATTTTTAAATATTATATTTGTATTTCTCACAATTACACATATTTAATATAAATATTTTAATTATTTTTTCTCTCTTATTTTTTTTAATATTAATAATGTGTATTATAATAATAAAAACAATAAAGAAATATTTAATCATTGATTATTCTTTTATTTAAGCATATTTTATATCATGTTAATATTTTTTATTCTTTAATTTATTAGTTATAATTATAATATCAGAAAGATTAAAATAATTAAAGAGTAATAATTAAATATTGGTTAATTTTTTACATTAACGTACTTGTAATATATTTCAAGAAAAAAAGCAACAAAAAATAATAAATAAGAAATAACTATAAAATATATATTTATATACTAGAAAATAATAAAATACCACCAAATAAGGAATAAATCTATTCTAGATATTTCATACATTAATATGTTCTTAATATTTGAATTTACGAAACAGTTAATCTAAATCATTAATTTTAACAAAATAAATGTCAAAGATATAATTATAATTAGCAGGTATCAAACTAATCATATTTAATTTCTCCAATATATATATATATATATATAATATTAATGTCATGTATTCATGTTTTAGCGTACTATTGATTTTAGTATATACGAAACTCACTTTAATTGATACTTCCTCATTTTTCGCTGATGATAATTCAACAAATAAATAAAGGAAAGAAAGAAACAAATAAAAAATATATCGAGATGTGATGATTTATTCTAAATTAATACTCTCTCTGTTCCTTAAAACACCTTCTAGTTTTTGATATGGTCCTACATTTATTTAACTTAAAAATAGTACATTTATAATTAAAATATTTAATAATATATTTTTATGGGTTCTAATATCCACTTTCTACAGTTAAAATATTTAATAATCTTTTTTATGAGTACAAATATTTACTATCTTTTAAGTCAACTGTATTTTCTTAAAACTTATATCGAGTTAAATGGTGCATATTTTTAAACAAGGGAGTTAGAGTTAGTATAAGGTAGCACGTGCGCTGCAGACTTTTAGAAGTCAAAATGCAATCTTTGATCAAGAGAATTGGAGGTCTCGTGATTTAAATTTTGAACATTATATATATATATATATAGCTATGTTACTTTCACACACAGATTGATAGATAGGTTCAAGTAGACCCCACGTATACATTCTGACAACGTTAACATAAGTTTTCCTTGCCTTTAATTAATTACCCTTTCCTTTTGCCTTTGTAATGTAATGCAATGCCACCCTTGCACCCTTTTCCTAAGACTAACTAATCTCGACCACCATTAATTTAAATACGACTCGGTTCTCTTTACAAACGATAACTATTCTATTTTAGGATCTCATAGAGATGAGAAAAATATTTTTCAAACAGAAAATAATAAATGAACTAAATGATAATAATGATACAATTATTAATCACTAATTATACTTTTATTTTTTTTTTCTTTGGATTACTATAACACTTTAAAATCTTAATAAAAATACTTCTTAATTCTCGTACCGAAAAAAAATGTTTCTATTTGTAAATCACAGAGTGATATTTCATATTTAAGTACTCCCTCCGTCCACGAAAAAGCTTTCTAATTTGTCATTTTCGTCCGTCCACGAAACATCTTCCTAATTCAACTTTCCATTTATAGAAAGTGGACCCACCACACTCTCCACACACAACTCAATTTAATATAATACATTAAGTGGGACCCAACATCCACTAACTACACACAACACAATTTAAAACACTATATTAAGTGGGACTCAAACTCCACTCACTACATATCATCATTAAAATCAAAAACACTACATAAAAATCCGCACCGGATCAAACTATGAAGCTTTTTCGTGGACGAAGGGAGTATAACACATTACATATTTCAATTCTCGTTAAGTAATTAATACAACTCTCAATTTAATTATTTCCTATAGTTTTTTTCACTTACTGGCTACTGCTGCAATACACAGCTTCAAAGTTTATCTTTCGCATCATGTGGTTGCAGTAAGAGTTAATTATGGTATAAGAGTAAATAAAAATTAAAATGTATTGAGTGAAAAAAATATAACTAAATTAAAAGGTAATAAAATTAACAACCGTGTAATCCCTTCAACCTAAACTCGTAAATTTTTTGGCCTCCTATTGATTTTAGAGTCCCTTTTAATTAAGCTCATGAATTTTTTTGAATTCGAATTAAACTCATGAAATTTTAGATATCCAATTTTGAAGAAGAATAATAGAATGACATAATATCATGAAAAGAAATTGCTCATGATTTCACAAAATTTGATTCTAACCACACAGCACGCTCCTGTGAGCATGTTCAACATGCTCTACAAACCGCCAAAAAATAAAGGGTCTAAATTTTTATTCATCTAAACATGTCTAGTTATTTTTAAAATGAAAAATAGCACACGCGCAGGAGAAAGTAAGAGACGCATCAGAAATTAAGAGACAAAACAACTCAAATTTTTATTCTTTTTTATTTTTTTTTCTTTTCCAAAACATTTAAAGATCAATACAATATTCAAGACAACGTCTCTTTCATTAATTTGTCACATGATTTAAAAAGAGAAAATTTCACCATATTAAAACTATATATTTTTTTGTATCAGGACATTTGAGACAATCTTTTTTAGAACATGTTGCAATCCTCTACGTCTAACTTTGCAACAACTCCACAAAACTATTTGCCTATTTGATTTGATATTTTCTAAGACATTATCCTAATATATTATTATTTTATAATTATATTTTAATAAAATTTAAGAACTTAATTTTATAATTAGTACGGGGCTTCAATTTTGATTGAGGCGGGCCTGCCACAAAAAAGTAATGGAGCAGTGAATCACTTTTTTTCTCATACCTATTATTACAATTTGTTTAGTGACATTGGCCATGCTCATATCGATGCTTGTCCTAAGCTAAATATTTGTCGTTCAAAATTCAAATTAATTACAACACAGTGAATAAATCAATTTGAACCGATTTTAATCGTATTATATAATTTATAAAAAAAAAAATCAATAATTACCCCCACTTTTTGTACCAAATAAAAATAAAATTATGAGACATTTTAAATTAAGTTATGATTTCGGTTCTGGTTCCGGTTCTATATCCGTACAAATCCGTTCATTGTCGGTCCAGACCCGACCCGATGTATAAGGTATAGTGCCGGTTTTAGTCCGGCCCGACCCGGTCATTTTTTTTCTATTTTTTTTTATTTTTATTTTCAATTTTTTTATCGTAAAAAAAATATTTTATAATATCTCGTGTTAAATCCTTGACCGTAGACGAACACTCTATACGTCCTAATTCAATAATAAATGTACCAACGCATATAAGTCATAAACTAATTATGATATTTAAGTGACTATTTAATAATGGTTAAATAAAATAAGAGAGAAATTTCATTATTAAATATTTAATTAATTTATTTAAAACCCGGATTCGTTTTAACGAATTAGTGATTAGAATATTATACAAATAAAACTTAGCAAAATTCATGGGTGACCTATACCCAATAATACGCATGGGTATTCTCCCGGTCTGAAACCATTAATATTTTAATTAACAGTTCGGGTTCGGATTTGGATCTGATCTTCAATGATCCGGTTCCAGTTCTAGGACCTTAACTAATTTAAGGGTTCTGGTCCGGATTTTACCCACCCGTTAACAAGCCTATATAACCACAATTGAGTTAAAGTTCATGGATATTTTGACACTTAACTCTTTATATATGCATCAATCTATCTCTAATTAAGATCACAATGAGTGTTGTACGTACATCTAGTCCTCCCTCCGTCCACGAAAAACAGTCAGTAAGAATTTTGAAAAAACCACGAAAAACATATTATAAGGGAGCTAGTAAGAATTTTGAAAAAAAATATATAAATCATATTTTTAGTGGAGAAAAAATTCATGAAATAAAATATACATTGTTTTGTGGAACCATATGTAAAAAAGGAAAATAATGTACTTTTAATGGACAACATAAATAAACAATAAAAATACATTTTTATGTACAAATGGAGTATTAAATATGACATTTTTTTTGTATATGCATGCACTATATCACGTGCTCCTTCCATCCCATAATTTATGTATCTATTCGACTAAAACTATGAATATTTTATTGATTTTTTTGATGAGTTATGAGATTTTAGTCAACCATAATTGCATAGTACATATGTGTATATATGTAGTGCAGTGTGTAGGCTAGATTTTGCCTGACGCCAACCATTATAATCCCCTAAAGTTCTCTGCAAACTCATTATATGCTTTTAGCGTCCCATAATGCAATCATATTTAGATATTGATTTTATCTTTATTTTTTACTTTTCCAGCCTCATTCCATAATACAATAGTCCTATAACTGAAAAGTATTTCTGTTTGATTTTTGGATAGTTTTTGCTTAATCTGTTACACTATTTACTTTCTCACATTTTGATTTATTTATATACTACGCATCCTTTTCTTCCTTTTTTCTAGAATATTTACAACTTTTCTAGAAGAATTTAGCAACGGTTATATCTATCGAGAAATAAAAGGAAACATGATGAATAAATTAAAGGAATTAAAAAAGGGAAATTGGGTCGTTAAATTTGAGTCGTGTTTCCACACTTGTTTTGGTCCCTTTTCAATACAAGGTTGATAAAATAGACAGAATGATTATTATCTTTTACTTAGCTGTCATGCTTCATAACTACCCAACTGAAATTAGTGGACTTTTTGCGAGTGGAAATGAAAAGGAAAATTGATTAAATTTGAAAATTCATGTTTTTCTCCACTATTTATGAATTTTATGGAATTTATATTTATATAAATAACTTAATATTCTGTGTCAGTGTGACATTTAGTATTGTTTGAATTATTTGTTCTAAATCTTATTCTTTTTCTAATTTATGTTACAACGTTAGTAAAAGCTAATTTCGTGTTAGCTAAGGCCTAAGCCTAGCACGAAGAACAGGAAAATCAAAATCCTTGATCGACGTAATAGCATCTCAAAGTATGAGATACAAAGGATCAACTACTTTGACTTCATTTTTCGGAAGCCATCATAAATTGGGTTTGAGTGTTGTGTGATGGGTCAATATCCACTTATCTAGCACGATTCTTCGAGCATTTTTAGAATTGTTTGACTAAACTTATTTTAAATAATTTACAAGCTCTTGGAGCTTATAAGCGTTTGGAAGAGCTTATAAAATGTCATACTTTAAGGTGGTGTTTACTTTGCATGATAATATGGATTGATAAAATTAATTCAAGTTAATCCAATGTTTACTTTGATGGATAAATGATGGATTACTTGATTTTGAACTAATTTTATAATCTTATCCTTCAAATATTCAATCCTATATTTTATCAATCTCTCTAATCACTCAAAGTAAACACCACCTAAGAGATTATAAGTTGTCAAGGTGTTTGGATAAATGAGCTTATAAGCTCATTTAAAAAACTTATAAAATGATAAAGTATTTGACATTTTAAGTTCTTTATATGGTATAAATTTGGTAATAACAAGATATTATAGGGTTATTTATGTAATTTTGTTGCAGCTTGTAAGTTCATGACATAAATAAGTTGGGTGAAGCTACTTATTTTTTAAACAGCTTATAAGTTTCAAAAGCTTATTTTACAGTTTATAAGCTCCAAGAGTTTATTTTAAAACTTATAATATTTCAAAGAGTTTAATTTGCCAAACATTTTTAAGCAGCTTATAAACTTCTAAACATCTTATAAGCTATTTTAAGGAGTTTATAACATTAGTCAAACACCATCTTAGTCTGCATTGGTGAATAAAAGCCCCCATCAGTTGGGGGAAGAATCCGAACGAGTCAAATTTTTTATGGAACGTATCAAGAGTGAATTTAATTTAGTTTTTTTAAGGAATTTGATTTGGTTAAACTATGTGCGATTAATAAATAAGAATAGATATTTTAGAAAGTTACAAAATAAAGTATAGTGTAATTTTATCATTTTCCATTATTTGTCATGTATGTGTATCTTCCTAAACTAATATCGTTATATTTTTTGGGGTGGTGGAGTGTGTGTTAACAAGTCAGGTATTGGAGATTTAAATATAAATTAGTGCATGTAAACTTTTTGATTTTTGAAGTTCACAGCTTCCATAGACTGGATAGTTGACTATCAACATACTTTATTTTATTTTAAGCAAAAAGAGAAAACCAACGGACTAATATTTAAACGAAAATCAAGCCCTTTTGCTTTCTTGTAATTAAAGGGTTTTCTAAATAATCTAATTACGTTGTAACATTTATTTAGCTCGAATTGATTTTCAATTTTTAAAAAATGAAAAAAAAAATCGTTTATTCATATTCGACTCAAATATAGGTTAAAGAAAAAATAACCTAAAACCATAATACTCACCCCCAATGACATGCATAAACAAATAAATAAAACATAAATTAAGCAATTAATTAGCAATTAAGTGTAGCAATACCGTTACAAAAATTAAATCACGATTTAGGTAGTTCAAGTTGGGTTATCATAACTAAAAAGCAATAAAGCAAACAAGGAGATCCCACCTCGCTAGCTAAGTTGACATATTTTCATTTTCAATTATTTAATTTAATCAAACTTACTTAACGACTTGTTTTGAAATAAATAAATGGAGTTTTACAGTTGAGAATGAATAGAGTAATGAAAAAGATATGCATATGCACAACGCATGTCCCCACAAGCCCACAAAGTGAAAACAGTACATGAATGGTTATAATTTGTTGAAATTTATTTTAAATAAAGCAATGATTACACTATGATATGATGAAAATCTTTTACATGTCGTGCTATGGAAAGTGAGAGGATATGGTCTGCTGTTCAAATTTTGAAACCAATATTAGATGATTGGAGGTTTAGCGCACACTACTTGGCCACGTCATTTATATTTTTCTATAATGATCGATGGTCAATAAATTAATATTCTCTCCGTCCCAATAAACATGACACAAAATTTTTGAGCAGTATAAAGTAGTGTAAGAGTGATTAAAGTGATAGGATCTACACCTGAAGAGAAAACTTTTATGTGTTATTCTTATGAGTGGAACGTCCAAAAAAGGAAATTACGTCAAGCTTAGTGAGATGGAGGGATTACATTATTATTATTATTTAAGCATAACGTATATTTATATTTTCAGATATGATTTCTTATTTTATTTTGAGATGTTATCAAATGTAATAAGTACTCGATGCCTATATTTTATCCTAAGAAATTATTAATGACGAAACTAGAAACTGGAAACGGGAAGCTGAATGCAATATCATTAGAGCTCTTCAAAGAATCATAACAGTTGAAATCGGACTATAATTGCGATTTCGAGAATCGTAATCATTTTTGACAGTTCGATTTCAACCCGTAGCCGTGTAGAGAACGGTTTGGTTCATTTTCGAATGTTCGGAATTGTGAACCAGCGGTTCCAAATCGCCAATTCCTTAATATGTATTTTAATATTTTTTTATATGTAATTCAATTTTATCTCTTGTATTATATAACTCATAAAATTGGGTTCTAACTTACAATTCATGTAAAAATACACATTTTTAAAGTCGGTTCGAAAAGAACCGTCGGTTCATAATTGAGACCGACAGTTCGAAATTGAAATCACTTTAGACAATTACGATTTTGAATTCTGAAACGTAGTAATCATGATGCAGTTGTAATTTCAAAATAATAAAATCGTGAACCGACGAATCGAACCGTAATCGTGAATACCTCTATATGTCATTATATATGAGGAATCTAATAATTAATTATGTAGAAGAACAAACATATATATACATTATATAAATTTTGTGAACCAAACTAAACCAAATATTAGAAATTAAACAATTAAATAAATTGAAATCATAATTAAACTTGAGTACTGAGCCTATGTCCTAATAATACGAGTCAATAATATCAATTTTATCATAATCAATGATTTTATAACAGTATATATACGACTTGGGAAAAGTTAGAAAAAGGGAATTGTAGAGAATCTAAGACAACTTTGAATACGGACAAATAAAAGAAGCATTCACAAACTACTCATTAATATTACTAGTTTAATCCTCTCGATGGAACTAGTTCTTAGCTTCTTCTTCTCTTTTATTTCCTACTCTCGAAAAACTCCAAATTATCGTCCTATAATTTGCTTAATTAACCACGTCTAACCATATTAATTAATCATAATCAGAATAAGCCCCCACATGTATTTCCTTATATTTATCATAATTTAATAATTAATTATATTTATTGCTAAGATAAGAAGTTCTTGGTCGAAATAGCTTGATATTGAACAAATTGTTTAAGAATTGGATTATAAATTTATAATGTGTTAGATTATTTATTAGGTGTCTTTTTTTTAGTGTATATAATTTAACGGAAATTAAATGCCATTTTTAGGACTTCAATAATACTACTCCTACTATTTTATTTCTAACTCATAGATATATATATTCTCTCGTAATTTTTTGCTCACAAAACATTATTCCATTTTATTGATCAAGGAGTTAGCTACCATTGTACACAATTATTTTAATTAATAATCATAAAAATGTACTTCATTCATCTCACTAAACTTGACACACTTTCTTTATTGGAACGTTCCACTAAGCTTGACACATTCCAAAAATAGTGAAAGTTATCTCTTCAAAAAAGTGTGGATCCTACCATATTTATTACTCTTACACTACTTCACTACTTTATACATTTTTCTTAATAACCGTGCTGGAAAAAAATGATGTGAAGCTTAGTGGTAGGAAGGGGTATAAAACAACAATGGATACAAATAAGATGAAGCTAGCTAGTATGTATTGCATGTTTGACTAGTTAAGTTAGTGCAACTTTTTCTTTATATATAAAATTATCTCTAACTTGTATTGACTTTAATTTAGCATTTCGAAATCACCACGAGGGGTAGGCACCTCGATGAAATCATATTCATTGAAAAAATAAAATAAATTAATAGTGATTTATAAATAGAGTTGTTTAGTAATTATCCGTACGGGGAATGTCTGGTAATTAAGCGCTAATATTGCTAGTATTAATCGTATTTACACCATAAAACAGGCTTTAATTTGGTTTTTCTTGAATATATGATTAGATAAAGTCGAATATATAATACCTAATAAATTTATAACTTAAGTGCGTGTGCAATAACTGACCTTCGCCGTAAGGACAACGAAGTTAGCACATATTTTCAACTATCGAAGTGTTGACTAATTAATTAATGCTATTTATGTTGTAATAATTTCTTACATACCAAATGTTGTCGTTGGAAGTCTTGATTATCATTAACATAAACATATAATGTGACATTAAAAAAAAGAAAAATGAAACAACAAATTGCTGAATTTTAAGAGCATCCAATAGTGTTCGGCGATAATTTCGTAAATAAAATGAACTTTTTGTGTGAGGTTCACAATTTTTAGACAGTTTGCGTTGGTTTTCTGTAGTGGGAGACTCTCTACTTTAATTTAGAATTATTTGATATATATTTAATTTAGAAAAAATATTATTAATTTAATTTATTAATTTAAATTTGTAATATAAAATAAATAAATAAATAAATACAATAATAGACTAAATATTTGTTTTTTGATTAATATATTAATTAATTAATTTAAATAAATAACATTAAATTTAAAAAAATATTTTAGAAATTAAAATTTCATTAATTTTAATGTCAAATAAAAAATACAAGAAATTGAAATACGAGAAATTGAATTACGAGAAATTAAAATACATGAAATAGAAATACAAGAAATTGAAATACGAGGAATTTAAAACACACGGAATTAAAATACATGAAATGAAACTAAAAAGCACACTTAATCTAAAGAACCGAATCTAACGTAGATTTCTTCGATTAAATCATGCTCGAGTATCTTGTGAGCACGCCTATCTCGGAGGGACACCATACGCTCCATGTAGTCTTTGAATTTATCATTGACACCGCGAGTAGCTTCTTCGGGTGGAGTCGAGGAGTAGCTTGCTTCGGTCTCTGGTGCCCAATTCGTCGCATGTGGACCTTCGTCTTCAAAAATCATATTGTGCAAAATAATGCAAGCATACTTGATGTTGGATAAATGCTCACGAGTCACGAAACCAGAGGCGTGCCAAACCTCTAATGATTGCCCATCAAGATTGGAGTACTCCAAATGCTCTTTCAATGTCCTTGTGTACCACTTCTTGCATAACCTTGAAACGAGCCCGTTTCTCGTCGGTGGGTGTCAGCATTGATTTTACGAAAGTCAGCCAAGATGGGTAAGCGTCGTTGGTTAAATAATACTCCATGTTGTATTGTTTGTTGTTAACCTTAAACTTCACATGAGGCGCGTTCTCGTTGAGGACGTCATTGAACACCGGAGACTGGTTGAACATGCAAATATCGTTTGTCGATCCGGCGACGCTGAAGAAAGCATGTCATATCCATAGATCTTGGGAGGCGACGACTTCTAGCATGATAGTTGGGTGGCCTTTGTTGGTATGTGTATAAGCCCCGCGTCATGCCATCAGACAATTTTTCCACACTCAATGCATGCAATAGATGCTACTGAGCATGCCGGGGAAGCCGTGCTTCTCTTGGTGAAGCTCCATTAAACTTTGAATATCTTGTTGGTTGGGTCGCCTTAAATATTGAGACCCAAAAGCCTCAACAACAACATGACAAAAGATTTTGAGCATTCGATGTCCGTTGACTCGGCGACTCAAAGATACTCGTCGTATTGATCGGCGGCACCTCCATTTGCAAGTTTCCGGATTTCAACCGTGCATTTTTGTAGTGGTGTGAACTCTTGACGGCCCATAGCATCCGACCGTTATCGGAAGTACTCTTCACGATTCTCAAATGTCATGATGATGTCGAAAAAATTATCTCTGAATGTTGGACTTTCGAAAAAGTAGTCGTTGTATAGATGTTGGGAGACGGCCTCTCGATCCCTCTTGATATAGCTTTTTTTTTTTGACGTTGAGAGTCGTATGTGTTGACGGATGCTAGATATTGATGACCCGTCTCCATAAAATTTGATGCTAGTTGCAAAAATTGAACAATAACTTCGTCATCAGAATCGGAGGAAGAAGACACTTTGGAGATGAATATGATAGATAATATAGATCAATAGTGGATGGAGATGTATGAAGAATGAAATGAAGTGTGGTATTTATAGATGTAGATAATTTAAATCATTAATAAATTAAAAAATAATTTAAAAAAAATTAAATAGGGTAGGTGCTCGGGAGCTCCCCACCCACAGCGGCACTTCCGGCGCAATCTCCTGAGGTCAGTGCCTGCCTCGCGTTCCAGAGGCCGAGCTCCCGCTCCCCAACGCTGCAGCAGCAGACTCCTGCATGGACTCCCAAGGCCGCCTACCCGGTGGACTCTCAAGCTAGGCCGCTACGGATGCTCTAAGTACTATCTCAATCCCACTAAATATATCATGTTTTAATTAAAATTGTGAGAGCTTTTTGGTTAAAACATGACGTATTTAGTGAAACAGAAGGAGTATCTCTTTTTAATCAATTTTCATGGAAATGAATTGCTATTATATTCTTGAATCTCTCGTTAATTCATTAATCCTGCGGTAAAAAGAATATATAACATATAATTAGGTTATGTTTGATAGTCATGACATGATACTCATCCCATGGTAATTACTCTATAATTATCATGTACGTGATGAATATCGTGTCATGAATACTAAACATAGCCTTAATCTAGAGCAATAAAACAATTGCTAATAAAGAAAATTTTATTTATACATTTACCCTTATCCGAAATAATTTTAGCCAATGCATCCTTATATATATACCTAATTATATCTCAAAGTCAGAACATTCATATAACAACAAGCACAGAAGAAGCCTCGATTCTTGAAGATAAGATGAAGCAAGATTATTCATGATTCAAGCAAATAATTTCTCTCGTCCATGAAGAAACCCACCATTAATTAATTTATAATGCAATTGTTTTTCTATTATGGGAGGACAAAACAAAACAATACAAGGTACAATACAATTGTATATAATTTATTCATTCACGGGTTTTATATTTTTCCTAAATTCCTCTAACCTCATTATTGTTACGTGACAATTGCCCTGCACCTCACTCTTTAGTACAGCCTCATTATATTAATAATATTCCTCTATTTTTTTTTTCCTTTCTATCATTCTTGTTTTAGCTTTCATTACATACCTAGCTCTATAATTAGAAAAACAATAAAAAAGAAAATTTATTGTTTGTATTAGAATTAAAAAAACCAGTTTGATTCACTAAAGGAAGAAGAGATATGGGAATATATACTAGTAGACAATAATCTCTTTCAGTATGATGTGGTACTATTTTTTTCTAGAGAAGTTCCAATAGCAAAATTAGTTGTGCTGCAACTTAATGTAGTTGGTGGATGGTTTGTCACCTATTATTTTAGTGAATTGGATCTTAGTGAACTTGGAGTACTAAAATTTTAGTATGAATACTTTTACCATATATTCCATACTTATTAAATAGACGGGGTGAGACTCCACTCAATACATAATATTTAGGTCTAATAGTATAGGGCCCACTTCATTAATATTACTCGGCTCATCCCAACCGGTTTAATCAGTCTAATCGATCCAATATATCTTTCTATGAAAATACTTTAATTGAAACTAACAAAAAATCGGGTACACACAAACCTATATAGTTACTGATGAAATCAAAGCGTATGCCTGAAAATATTTAAAGTCTAACCATTTATGTAACATCATTTATATAGCAAAATTAGTTGGATTGACCTTACCAGATTTTAGCTCATTTTGGTCAGAATATTTTAAAAATCGGTATATAATTCGATCAAAGTCCGAACAATTAAGAATACTATCTTCTTTTTTTTCCGGAAAAATAGAGAATTTTTGATCCAATTCAAAATTCCATCTAGTTTAAAATTAGGACCCGATTCGATTAAGCCGGTCGTACCATCGGACTGACCATTAGGCCGAGCGAGTATTTTTCCACACAGGCAAATGAAATATAACTTGTGATTCACCTTTTGATTTCGTTATACATACATCAACCTTTTTGACAACTTCAAAGTGATCAAGTATTCGAACTAACATATTACAACATTTGCTTACATTTCTCAGAAAAAGGTTCTTTTTTTTTTTTTTTTTTTTTTATCGCAAGTTGATATATACTAATATCATTTGTTTTCAAAAGGAAGTTTAACTAGAAAAACAAATTAAGACACTTGAAATTAATATCATTCTGCAATTTAAGATTAAAGATCCTGTCTTTTGATTTTCTTTTTCCTACACTACACTAGTGTATCTCGAGGTGGCACTATAATTAGTAATCACTACACCATTTTCTGTAAGGTTTATAATTTTTTCAGTAATGCTGATTTACTTCATTTTAGTAAGCGTTACATTTTAATATTTTTCTTTCTAGTACGTGTCTCATTTCAAAAATTAAAATTAAAATTATTGTATATTTTTATTTTACCATCATTTAATATTTTTTTTATTAAAAATGAAATATATGAATATATTTATCAAGTGTGAATAAATTAAATCGTTAAAAATATATATATATATATATATAAATGTAATAAGTTATTGGTATGTGTAATTAATTAAATTGAATTCGACACTTAACAAAGAATGATACAGTAGTAGGTCAATCAAAATTAAGACGGTTCAATCCTAATACTCTTTTAATAAATTTAATATGATAAACAAATATTTTTATAAAATCATCCAATAGAAAATATCACCTACATCCTCTATATATATATAAACTCCATTTTCATCAAAAAATTAATCATCGATTTCATTAAATAAATAAAAAAACTTAAATGAAGTGGACAGAAAAGGTAAAGTACGAAAACCGGTTCCAGGCTGATTTTTGCCATAAGCAAACACAAAAAGGCAAATCCAGACCAAAAATGAGTGTAGTAATAATTAGAGGGGCAAAAGCGGAAAAAAGAATTTAATGGAAGTTCCGTTAACTCCCCTCGTTCCGTTAACGGCTTCCGTCACGGCTATAAATACGGGCTCTTTTTCCATTACACCATCGCTCTCACATATCTCCCCTCTCTCTCTCTCTCAGACATACACACGCTCAGTAGGTGTAAGAAAACACGCAGCAGTTTTTGTTCTTGTGTTTGAAATGGTTGCGTGAAGAAGAAGAGTGGTATCTCTGTGTTTTTTCTTGATACATTCTCCCAAAACCACCACCTTCACCAAAGTTTGAAATAAAAAAAAACGCAGTACGCGCAGTGATAATCGTTATGGGAAGGAAAGAGATAAGCCAACCCCAGAAGGAGAAACAGAGAGTTCAATCTGTTCTTGAGATTCTCAAGAAACAATCCCCACTCACAATCAAGCAGGTAATTAACTTGCTCGTCCTAAACACACACACACTTACCCTTCATGTGAAAACACACACACACCAACACGTACATGTGCGATTTTTTGCAGGAGAAGTTCTGCAACAATGGCTGTGTGGAGAGATTTCTGAAAGCGAAAGGTGATAATGTGAAGAAAGCAGCTAAGCTACTCAGAGCTTGTCTTGCTTGGAGAGACTCCATTGGAACTGGTACAGCACTTCTCTCTCCTCTCTCTTCTTTTTCTCTTTATCCATAATAATAGTTAGATTTATTTTTATTTTTATTTGGTAGCATGTTTGAAATGAAAATAATTCTTCTCAAAAAAATTTCCTCTCTCTATTCTATCTCTACTTTAGTTGACATTTTTGTCATAGTTGTGTAGTTTGAAGTTTGAACTGAGAATCTTGCTTTTCTTTGTATTTCAAAAGTGCGTGTATATATATATATATATGTAGCATGCGGTAAAGTAATAGTATCATGGAGTATTCATAATTATTATTATTTTTATTTTGTATGTTTATTATTTTCGTTACTGATTTTAATGTGATTTAATTATTTATATAAATATAGATAATTTGATAGCTGATGAATTCTCTGCTGAGCTCGCCGAGGGAATAGCATATGTTGCTGGTAACGACGATGAATTAAGGCCGGTTATGGTAATTTTTGTTCTGCCTTTTTCTTTATGTTTGTATATATTTTTTAAAGTGATTTCTATATTTGGTTCTAATGTGTTACATACGTTTGCCAAATTCCAGATGTTTCGAATCAAGCAAGATTACCAGAAATTCCATTCTCAGAAACTGTAAGCTCTTAAATTTTACCTGGCCCACAACCTCGAATTTAATTTTCCACTTTTATTTTTGATGCATAATAATATTTAGGGATAACCCGTTACCGTTTTCAATAAAATGCAAATTCACCCTTAATGTTTGTTTTGATGCAAATAAACCCTTTATAAAATTTTGAAGTGCAAATTAGTCCAACTTTTAATATTTTAATTTTGTTTTGATATTTTTTAAAACGGGCACAGAGATTAATTTTTAAAACACGAGCACGATTTTGATATAAAACATATATATACAACATTAAATTAAAAATATATTATATGTGAAAATTAATGTAAAATTTTTTTAAAAAATCGCGACAGATGCGCGGTGAAAATTACTTTGTAAGGGGGAGGGTACCCATTTTGATATCCGCCAAATAATATTTTTTAGAAAAGATATTTTTATTCAATAAAAATAATTACAAACTAGCATCTAAAATAATCATTTATAAAAAATCAAAAATTGGAAATTCTTTCAATATTTATTATTTTATTCTTGTAAAATTTTGAAAAATTATATAAAAACTTATCTAAAAATATATATTATATGTTAAATTTATCATGATAAGTTCGGAGGAAGAATATATAGCATCATACTCAACTTGGCAGCAAATGGACAAATTTGTATCTTCTCTTGACCCCGATATTCTTCCATCGATATCATTATATGTATTTATTAAAATATGATATTTACAATATTTGTGGTCAAATTTTAATACAATTACGAAACTAAATAAGAACATAAAGGGATCGGAGTGAGTTTGTACATTTATAGTCGAGTTAAGTCAAGCTCGTCATAATAAATTTTATATATAATATATTTTGTAATATAATTTTTTATATTATTTTTACATTTAATTCATGTACCCGTTTAAAAAATTAATCTCTGTATCCATTTCAAAAAAATATCAAAACAAAATTTAAAATCATAATTAAATTGAAATGTTAAAAATTAGATTAATTTGTACTTAAAAACTTAAAAAATGTTGTATTTGCACAAAAACAAACTTTAAAAAGGATATTTACATATTTCTATATATATTAAGGGGTTATTTGCACCTTATGCTTTTTATAAAGGATCTATTTGCATCAAAACAAACGTTAAGGGTGAATTTGCATTTTAATGAAAACGTTAAGGGGGATTTGCTCCTTGTCCCTAATATTTATAATATTCCTTTTGCTGAAACCTCATGTAGGTTTACAAGGCTGCTAGTTTTCACCCTTGAAGTGGCCATTCAAACCATGCCCAAAAATGTTGAGCAATTTGTTCTCCTTTTTGATGCCAGTGAGTTTCTTCTAATTCAATTCAATTTAAATAATTTAATTCACTTTAAATAATTTGTTATTTTTTACTTCACTTATTTACCATGAAGTATTCCAGGATAAATATAGTATTTTCTTTATATTTTTAAAATGTATATATCTGTGTATTTATTTTGATGAAAAAGGCATTAAAGTTTTCAACGCATACTCTGTCAAAACAAATCAGAATACAAATTTTAAGTTTTAAATCTAGCTCAGCTGGTAGCAGCAATGAAATGTGCATATTCCCATATGCATGGGGATTCCACTAAAACTGCTCAAAATTTCCTCTTAATTTAATCTTCAATGTCACGCCTAATTATTGAATTAATGAACACTCAAACTACATATAATCAGCAGTTAATTAATATGTCTGAAAAGCAGGCTATGGGTGGGTGTGTCTGAAACTTTTTCAGATATTTGCCCGGACTACCCCTGAGGTGTCATGGTCATGCTACGGGGTTTTTTGGGGCATGATGGTAATATTTTTAGATGAATTATATTTAGCAAAAAGTGATAGTTATCCTCTCTTTTTTCAACTATATGTCAGAGGGGATCAAATCATTCAACTGTAATTTGAATTTATCTTGACCTTACTCTTTTAAATTTTAAATTTTTTTTGTAAGTAATATGGTTATTATTTGTCATGGGAATTTGTTAAAATTGTTGTTGA
Source organism: Leonotis leonurus (assembly GCA_026898415.1). Taxonomy (NCBI): domain Eukaryota; kingdom Viridiplantae; phylum Streptophyta; class Magnoliopsida; order Lamiales; family Lamiaceae; genus Leonotis; species Leonotis leonurus. Next base: position 1,084,539 of record JAPKLX010000088.1, on the reverse strand, counting down.
CATTAATGTGGTTTCTATTGCAGGCTTTTTTAGATCAGCCTCTTCTTTTATGAACATGTTACTAGCAACTTTGAAGATTCTTGGTGATTATTACCCTGGTCGCCTTCATAAGGCATTTGTGATCGATCCTCCTTCACTTTTTTCATATCTTTGGAAGGTATATGATTTTAATTCACATCGTGATATGATGTTGAATGTCGTTTTGATCGTGTTGTTTGTAATTTTGATTTTGATTTTGATTTTGATTGTGATTGTACAGGGAATGAAGCCCTTTGTGGAGCTGTCGTCGCTGACATCGGTTGTGATGTCACTCGATTACGAGGAGTCCATCGAGTTTAACGACCTGAGCTACCCGCGTGCGGCCTCACTTCGGTTCGACCCTTCGACCGCGACCAAGCTTGGCTCGTGCTCCTCTTCGAGGTTCTCGTTCACTGTCTCGCACCATCTTGACTCATTGAAGCCATGGTACCTCTCGTTCGCGGACACGTCCGCGTCCAAGGTGGGCCCCACGAACCACCACCACCACCCGGTGGCATTCTCGGGTCCCGCCATCTCTCCCCTCAACGCCAGGTCGTACTCATTTGCCTCACCGGTCGCGAGGGGACCGCGTGGAAATTTCGACATGGGGAGGAAGGGATTCTTCCCATCAACGCCGATGCCGCAGAGGACTCAAAAGTTGGACTTTGATCCGGCCATGATTCGACATCCGAGGACCCCTAACCCTTCGTTCCTCAAATCGCCTGCGTTGTTCTTCCGTCGGGGGGACTCACAACTGAGCCGGGTCGAGAAGTCCCGTGAGTCGTTCACCCCATTCTTAAAGTTCTACCGTCGACCCTACGACGAGATGATCTATCGGTCGAAGATGAGGCCTCCTCTCGGAGGTCTCATCTCGATCGTTTCCCCTCAGATCCGACGCAACCGACACATCTCGATGTCGCAAAGGTTTTGAAATGTTAATTATGATCAAGAAAGAAAAGAAGAGTACATACTAGCTCTTACCGATTGGAAATTCTTAATGGAAAATGGTGAAGGTGAAAAGGAAACGTTATGCATAGTAAGTATACTATTTTTATGTTGTGTAAAGAAATAGAATGCGTGCAATGTGGGATGTGGAAAGTCGTGCAACATATTATAAAGTCGCATTTAGTGCTACACTTGGATTGGGCAAATTAAAGTAGAAAAAGAAAGACAGCATGGAAGTAAGAAAGCGTGGTCGAAACGGTGAACACTCACTGCATCCAAAACTAAACAAGAGCTAATCTCTCAAGCTCTCCTCTACTTGTTTGTATGTTGTGATTTCGAACTAATAAATACTTGTACTTTTCTTTTATTATTCTTGGTATTAATTGGATTTTGTGACGTCAATAATTGTAGTAATTTTATTATTTTAATATTTCGATATCAATCGAGTTGCTTTTTTATGCTTTCAAGCTTTGACCTAATCAATAATCATACGAGTTTTTATTTATTTTTTATTTTGTGCTTATTTATTTATTGTATTTTTTATTTTGTATAATTAAAGCCAAACTAGATCACATCTATATTTAAACATGTTATTTTCATTAAGTTGAGTTAAAAAAAGTGTTATTGCTTAATCTAAGTATTTCTTTGGACAATCGAATGCAAGATGCGAAAATCTTATGAGTTTCATTTTCCTATTTGCGATAGACATTCTTAATTGTTTAAAAGGGAGTAGATTTATACCTATTACCCCTTGTTTTAATTGTGATGGACATTTTTAATAGATCATACACTAATATGTCAATGTCACTTAGATATACGAGTTATTATAAATTTTATTGTTCTATTTTTGAAAATTTTATATTTAATTAATATTGTATTATGGTTTAATCAATAAATAATAGTTGTAAATATAAATAGTTTTATAACCTAGAGGGGTCACTTTCGAGTGCGTAAAAGACTTTAGGGGCACTGTTCACAACCCAGCAATATTAGTAATTTATTTGAATTCTAAGTTAGACTTATAGTTTCAATAGTTAACAAAAAAGAGAAAAATTGACCTCAAGTTTGAAAACCCTTCTTCTTGTAAGCTTGTAATTGTACTATGTGGTGACTGGTGAGTAAATATATATGTTTCTTTTAATAAAAAAATGTTGGTTTCAACAATGCCAGAGTATTTGGTAGGAATAAATGTGTCTTTTATGCTGTTTGTTAGCAAAAGTCAAATTCGAAACAGACTAATCTTTTCATATTGTTATTATAAAAAAAATAACTGTATAGGGAACTGAAGTTGCCACACACAAATGTGCAAAAATACACACACTTGTACACATTAGAAACAATACACTTTTGTTAACCTATTAAGTTGTCCTTAACCAATCTAGGCACTTCACTTTATTTTTCTTCACTGCTGTAAGATTTTGAGGTTGTATTTTAGTTTGTGGCTTGATTTGATATGGACAAAGTCACAAAACTCCTTTTAGTAATTTGTGCTCTTTTTTCTTTCAATTTATTTGTTAAGAAATGAAAGGTCCATTTTTGCTTATTTCTAAGAGTTTATCACTGGAGAAATGTCAAAAGTGGCATAGATTATATTTGTATCTCTGTTTGAAATTTGGGACTTTGCGGTTTGTATTTTAATGAGACAGACTGCCTCAAACAGTATACTTAATTCTTGAATGTGATATGGAAGCATAGTGGTTACCTTCGTCTCTTTTCGTTTTCTTTCTCATTTGAGATCAACTTTTGTCTAAATAGAGCTTAATTTCAAGTTATTTAGAGGAGAAATTGATACTATATATAAGATGAAATCTAACTAGATAGCTGCTAGTGTCAGTGAACCAAATTATTTATAAATTATTCAGAACATGACTTGATAAAGGTTTGTCAAAATACGTTTATTTGATAAACAAATCAAACTCGAGTTTCAAACTTCGAATAAGAATTTGACGGCATAACACTCAAGAATTAATGGTGTTGAACCATCGATTGCTTCGCCGATCATTGCTCTACATATATATATTTTTTTAATTTTATACGAGTTAATATTTATAATGAAGGAAATTAAGTAAAAATTATGTGTCCACCTCTGTTCTGTAACATATATGGTTATTTTAATTTAGCGTAATAGTTAAAAATTTATTAAAGCTACACGATCATATATATATATATATAATTAAATAATAAAAAAATAGGAAAGAAGTGAGTAAATGAAGAATGTGATAACCGAAAAGAGATGATGAATGGCAAAATAATTGTGGCCCACACTAATCGCCTAAACCAGTCGCTTAGCATATCATAATTAATATATATGTATATGTATAACTTTATCGTAGTGTAGAAGCCTATAAATGATTAATTGGGCTGGATTAGGCTTCATATAAGCTAGTGTAAGTTGTCCAATGATATTATTATATTTGGACTTCTTTTTGGCCCAATTGAATGTCACTAACAACTTACGTTTTTAGGTTCTCGTATATTTTGACGATTTTAATTCTAAGAATTCACTTTTATTGAGTTGACAATTAATAAATAACAACCTAGAACATAGTAAAATTACTTTAGAATATTTTTGTTTCTCTGGGAAACTAAAATCTTTCTTTCAAATAAGCAAAATGGTCTTCAGATTAATAAGGCATTATATTTACTTAAGGGCACAATTAGCGATGGTACGACTAGTACGAATATATAGTAGCTATTGATGCTTATATTTGCAAAAAAGATATTTTGCTTGTTACATGTCATGTGTATAAAAATAATTCAAATCGGTCATTTGACGGGTACTCGTGCGTGGACTCACTATCCATGACCTATTGAGCACGCGTTAACCCGTCATCCACTAGTATCCATTACCCGCAAAATATTTAATTTTAATATTCAAGAGTTATGATTTTATGGGTAAATAAAAATATATAGTTAATATTAGGTAGATGGGCGGGTGTTTCATGAATATTTAATAGATGTTTTACGAGTATTTCGTGAATATTTTCGCAGGTATGTGAATTTCACAGACATGGATAGTAGGTATTTATACTCATATCCACGACCTAAATGGATACTATAGTTTACCCACGGAGTTATATGTAATATTTGTCAAATCCACACCTATTAAGATTGGATACCCACATGTATGAAATACATGTGGTTAAAATGGTCATTTCTAGAACAATTAAGCTCGTGCATGCAGTATTATATCGATCGTTGTAGTAAATTATATACAATCATTTAAATTAAGTATTGAATGGGACAACGCACACTACTTAATGAGTTCATCTTATACTACATTAAAATTAATCAATTCGATTAACTTGATTACGATTATTCTAAAATAGTGCCAAACTAGCTTTTCAGTAACAAAAAATGTAAATTTCTTTTTGACCTAAACAACATCCCTAATTGAAATAGTTGATATTGTATTCAATCCATATTATTAATAGTCTACTTTTGAACTATATATATACTCCACTATTTATGTATTCGCAATCATGCCACATTTTTGACTGACTAATATTGAAAATTTCTTTTTGGGGTCCATTACTAAAAATTGGTGTATTCTATTCAAGTTAAAGTGGTCTTTAATAGTGATGACTTGACAAAAAACAGATTTAAATAATAATTGTATGATGATCATTTTCAAGTAGTGTTGTGTGATGGTCATATATGGCATGAGTGCAAGTCTCATTTGATTGATCTTTGAAGAGTTCTTTATTTTTGGTAGTCAACCCAATGTTTGAATATGTTATGTTTGAAAATCATTCTTCAATTTACAGAACAAGAATACACAAGAACAAAGAACTAGCAACCACAAAATGAGGGTTCAGGAAAGTACAGAACTCTCATGTGTATCGATATTGTAAATTAGTCTCTTCGTTTTATTAATAGTGGTTCACTTTAATTAAAACTGCAATATTTTTCTAAGTTTTGAGATGATGCTTCTCACCAATGCATATGCAAAGTAGATGTGAAACCCTCTTTGTTCTCATAGAGGAAAGGATCTAAGATTTTGGATGTAAATTCCCATAAACTAGAGGTGTTTTGGGATCTTTCTATGGCGAAATATGGGCTCGGGCCAGAGCCGTTGCATGGCTATTACACAGTAGTTGTGCTGAAAGGGGAAATGGTTTTGTTAGTTGGGGATGTGAGGAAGGAAACATTTAAGAGAAGTGGAACAATTACTTCACTCTCTAATGCAACCTTCATTTATGAGAAAAAGCACATTTCCGGGAAGATGGTGTATGGCACTAAGACAATGGCCAAGTTCATGACCTCAAAATCGAGTGCGATGCTAGCTGCAGTGACGACCCTTCTCTCTTGGTTCGTGTTGATTCCAAAACGATCATGCAAGTGAGGCATCTGCAGTGGAAGTTTCGGAGGAATCACACAATTTTGATTGATGGGATGCCAGTTGAAGTGTTCTAAGATGTTTATAATTGGTTGTTTTGTTCGAGTTTAGGCAATGTCGTGTTCATGTTTCAGAGTAGCATGTCTGCAGAGAAGATGTGGAATAGGGGCAGCAACCCTTCGATGCTCGATTCACCTGCCTTTTCTTGGAGCGGTTCAGAGAGTTTGAGGGAGCCTCATCATAAGCAAAGTCTTGATTTCTCTCTTTTCTTGTTTTCATGGATGAATGATTGAAAATAGTTGTGCTTATACTATTATGTTAAAAAAGATGTGAATTTGAGATCAATTGATAGAGTTGCTTGTTTCTTTATGTGAATAGATGTTATTCTACTTACAATGATCATAGAATGAGACAATAGTACTAGGATGATTTAATTTATGTCTTGAAACCAATAATTGGAGAATCTATAAATTTTCTTGATTCTTGAGAAATCCAAAATTTTGATTCTTCCTTTCTTGTACCCATAGATGTATGGTTGATGATATTTGTGGTTTGCCTATTTTTCAAAAGATGTGATTTTGAGTTGAATTAATAGATATGTTTATGTTCTTTTTTATCTACAGATCTTATGATACATGCAATCAATGACGGGCACAGAAAAAAATGTTGGTAGAGGCTGAATTTCAATGTATGATTTTTTAAATAAAAAATTTGTTACACTTCATATTAATAGTTAGGTCTTTTCATATTTATTTGTTAAAATATGGATAATTTTACAATGTTATAAATATAAAAATCTTTTAAAAAAATATATTTTGTAGGGGGTAAAGCCCCCACTTCATCTTTCTTAGAATTGTCACTACATGCAATATTCAGACTGTGATAATAGTACTAGGATGGTTTAATTTGTATTTTGTAATTAAATCATTTATTAGATAATTAGTCTATGAATTTTCTTCATTCTTGAGATTTCCAAGAATTTGATCTTCCTCTTTTTGTGCTTTTGCTATTCTTTTCTAAAGAAGTGAGATTGAATTTGTTACCTACATGATCATAGAATTTGACAGTAATACTAGGATGATTTAGTGTGTCTTGAAATAAATTGTTTAGATAATTAGTTTATAAAATTTATTGATTCTTGAGAATTAAAGAATTTGATTATGGGTTGTGTGGCCCTCATGTCAAACCAATATTTTACGTAAACCCAACAATAAATTTCATTAATAGCTAGCGGTCTATATTCCCTAGAACAACCTTTAAAATCTAACATCTACAAATATAAACAAGTGACACGGACAATATATACAAGATTTTTCAACTCATAATAGCCTTAATCTATTATGACATACTTTCAACATTAGCGAGTAAAGAAAACAAACACTCAAAAAACAAGACATCTTATTCAACAAAACACTCTCTATTATAAAGTTTTTACCTTCAAACAACACTATCAAGGTTATGGTTATCAAAATTTATCGATAAATGTTATATCATAATTATCATACTGAAAAATAATGAATATAAGATGTACCCAAAAATTTAGTAAGGTATGATACAATAATTGTATAATTTTTCCAAATACTGAGGTATACCGTATCGTGATAAATACCCTTGTTTTAGTATATATTGATATATATTGTGGAAAAAACAAAACTATGTTAGTGAGAGAGAATGGGTGGAGGGTGGTGAGAAGGAGAGAGAGAAGAGTTGAGAACCAAATCTCCAAGAGACTTTCAGTAAGGTTTCTAAACATTCCAAATACTACGTTGGCCCAACCCTTTAGGAGAGATGGAGGCAGATGGAGTTATAAGCAGATTATGGATCAACATAGATATGAAATATGTGATTTCATAGTGTGTGTGAAGTAGTGTGTGTATTGCATTTAACAACTGCAATTGAACTTCAGCTCAAGGAAGAAGAAGAATTGCTCTCTCATATTTCATTAAACCCAAAAGAAATCGTACATGGTGTATATATCACCAATTTACACATCAACATACTTGGAAAAACAGAAAATCAGACATCCATACAGGTGGCGTGATCACTCGAGCTCCTTCTCTAGCTCTCCCCATATGAGTTTGAATAGCAGGATTTGGTGTTGTGGTAGGTGGAGATGGAATCAATGTGTGGACACTTTAACTCTCTGAATCATCAAGCTGACTTTTTGAAGATTTGGGAATATCTGCAACCTCATCTACTGTGTGATCATCATCAGCTTTCGAGTCACCATTATCATCATCTAGTTGTGTTGACATATTTGGAAATTCAACATGAGGATGCACAACAGCAGAACCACTTTGGTAAACATTAATAAAGTTAAAGAATCTGAAAACTTTTGATATAACTACTTTGTCATGCTCCAGCTTATACAAGATATAACTCTTGTGATGTAGTGAATGACCAAGAAAAACACACTTATCACCTCTATCTGTGAATTTAGTACTCTTAGGATCCATGTTGACAGCAAAAGCTAATCATCCAAATCTAGGTATAGATTGCATATCAGGTTCTTGGCCAAAGAGAGTGAAATAAGGACTGTGCCACTCTAAGACTTTACTTGGAAGCCTATTTACTAGCCAAGTAGCCATTAGGAGAGAATAAGGCCAGAACCTATGTGGAATTTGGCTTTGAAGTATCAGTGCACGAGCTATCTGTAGGACTGTTCTATACCATTTTGTTGTGGTTTATAGATACAAGATCTTTGATGTAAAATACCAAGTTCTCTTAATAGTAATCATATGTTGGTGTTAAGAAATTCACTGCCATTATCAGATCTTATGGTTTTAATCCTTTTACCAAACTGTGTTTCAATCATAGCTAGAAACCCTCTGAGTACAGAGAAGACCTGACCCTTAGACTGCATTAAATATGTCCACACCATCCTAGTATGGTCTTCTACTATAGTGAACATGTATCTAGTGTTACATATGTTCTCTTGACTATACGGGCCCTAAACATCAACATGAATGATTTCAAATGTTTTCACAGACTTCCTATTCAGTATAGGAAAATGTGTCCTAGCTAATTTTGCTTTAAGACATACCTCGCAATGAGCAATCTTCTCAACTTCTTGCTTGGTTAATAATCCCTCCAGTAGCTTGATATGTTGCATAGTCTCCACATAAGCATGTCCCAATGTAGCATGCCAATCTGCAACAGTGAGGTGAGCCTGATGCATCATGACTGCTTGTGACCTTTCCTCCATAGCTGGATTGAAGATGTAGAGATTCTTTATACATCTTCCTATGCTTAAAGCTCTGTCATGTTTTTTCTCTTTACACTAGACAATGTGATTTCCTGAATGAACACCTGACATCCGAGTCCTTGATTAACTGAGCAACTGAAATCAAGTTGTGAGTAAAACCAGAGGCATACAAGACATCCTTTAATATTATTTCATCATTAACCCGTGCCTCTACTTTGTAAGTAACTGTCTTAGAAGTTCCATCAGGAAGGTGTATGTCATGTCTATAATTCAACTTAACCACAGAGTATAATAGACTAGGATTACCACATATGTGTGTTGTAGCACCCGAGTCCAAAATCCATGAGTTGGAATCTGCTTCACTTCCAATAGTGAAGGCATAATGTCCATCAAACTCCACATCATCATGTTGTGCTTTCTTTACCATATTGATGTCATGTTTGAGTGATCCTATATGATCTCCTTTACCCATGCTCCCCATACACTTGATCATTTAACACTGGACTTCCTTCATATTTTTGAGAAGTCTGTATAAGTCAGCATTGAAGTCACCACCTCTGCATTCTCTGCCATCTGAATCACTCATTGTTGCAAACTCTACGTGATTAGCTCTGGTTTTTCCTTTGTTTCCTTTCAGTCTTTTGAACCAGTCGGGGTAACCATGTAGTTTGAAGCACTCCACTTCTTCATGACCAGGTATTTTTCAGTGTGTGCAAAACAATATAGCCTTCTCCTCCTTTGTTCTTTGAGGTTTCCCAATGGATTGTTTACCATATGTATCCTGGCCATTATTAGTGAACATGGCTTTGCCCATACTTAGTAATGGATTTCCAACATCCATAGGATTATCCATTAACAACTTCTGATCATCCACATGCAATAACATAGAGTAGACTCTATTGACCGAAGGAAGAGGATCCATAAACAAAATCTGACTTCGAGCAGCGTCATAGTGATCATTCAAGCCAAGAAGAAATTACATTAGGCGTCTTTCTTCTATCATCTTCAAAGTGTTACGTCTTTCGCCACATGTGCATCCAATCGGGGTAAGAAGCATGTCAAGTTCTTCCCAAATTGCTGTGAGATTATTGAAATAAACCAGGATGCTTTAATTACCTTGAACGAATCCAATCGCTTCTCTCTCCAACCGATATAACTTTGGACCATTCCTTCGTCCAAATCTCTAATTCAACGTCTCCCAAAGCTTTCGTGTGTTGTCTATATGAGTCAAATGATTAACTAACTCCTTAGAGATATAGTTAATAATCCAAGATGTGACCATGTAATCCGCACGCAACTAGTCTTGATAGTTCGGCGAGGTCACCGGAGGTTCTCCAATTTGACCATTAAGAAACTCTATTTTGGTTTTAGCACCTAGAGATCGCGTGATACAACGTTTCCAGTTCAAAAAATTATCGGTGGTTAACTGCGACGCAACTAATTGCATACTTGGATGGTCTGCCGTGTGTATAGATAACGCAGCTTGCAGTTGCTTGTCGCTCAATGCAGCGCGCCATTGCTCTCCATCGTCTTCATCGACGCTTGGATCATCTATGTCTCGAGTATCATCCATCTCCTGATAGTCTTTGTGTTTCTCTCCATGTTCCTCTTCGCGTTGGTTCCGACGACCACTACTTCCTTCTGCACGATTTTCACCAACCAATACATTCCATGGAACCTTCTTGTTCTTAGCCATTGTTGTTAATTTGAATTATGATTGATTACTGCCTCTTGATACCATGTGAAATATGTGATTTCATAGTGTGTGTGAAGTAGTGTATATTGTATTTAGCAACTGCAATTGAACTTCAGCTCAAGGAAGAAGAAAAATTTCTCTCTCATATTTCATTACACCCAAAAGAAATCGTACATGGTGTATATATCACCATTTTACACATCAGCATACTTGGAAAAACATAAAATCGTTACTAAAGCATAACAACATTTTTATTAGTAAAGGTAAAAATAAAAATACAATCTCCACCATTTGATCACTAAGATAATCCAACAGCCCATCTTGTATCTGAAAGTGTATCAGCCTACTCTAAATGAAAAACTTGCGGAAGCTAAAGTAGAAGACACGAGATATTTTTGCGTAGGTTATATAAATCAATAACCTACACGTAAGCCTTACGGCCAAAAAGAATAATCAAAACAAATGTTGAGTTGTTACAATGTTGAACAACACAATAACAGCAACACTATCACTAAAACACTAAATGTATGTTCTTAAGATCTAAGAAACATACATAATGAAAACTACAAAATTAATCTGCAAAAAAACGTCTATCTACTGAAAGATTGAATCTAGTATTTATAGATAGACTACATGGGCCTGGATCCATGAATATAGCAACAGTCAGCCCATGTCTTCCACAATTCTCGCAGTTCAGTTGTTGTCACCGCATATCTGCCTGGAATTGTGGAACCACTTTAGTTGGTTGTTGACTCCTGGATTTGTGGAACAGAATTCCACTATCATGAATATCTCCACCACATGACTCAAGACTTGGTCTCTACTGCAGCCTACGTTTGCTGTTTCAACGCTGCCGAGTCAGCACTCCACGTGGCTGCTAAGTTGGATCTTGTGTCATCACCCCATGTCATGTTGAGCTGGAGGCTTAGTCAATATTCCTGTGAGGAACACAAAAACACAAATATTAGGTCAACATTCCAAATAACATCAAGACTAAAAAACCTAACAGTATCATCTTCACTCCTTTGCTCCTTCGCCTGCTACATGGATGAAATGAGGCTTGAAGTGAAGCTTCTATCTTTATTAGCTAAATCCATCAATAGAACCCAACCAAGAGATAACTAGAGCAAGAAGGGATTGGAGGAGAAAACTGAAGTGGTCACATTCTTTTTCAAAAATTTCCCAAAAAATTGCGACCTAAAGATATTATGGAAAAAATTCAAATCTATTGGAAAGGTGAGAGATGTGTTATGTCCAAATAAAATAGATAAGAAAGGTAATGTTTTCGGGTTTGTGAGGTTCGAGAGGGTTATGGATATGGAAAAACTTCTTGAGGACTTGAACAGAGTGTGGATAAGAAGCTTTAAAATCAGAGCTTTTATACCTAGGTTTGAAAGGAGGAATAATCAGAAAGTAGTATCGAAGAAGAAGACACAAGAAAATAGACAGATTATAGTTTAAAGGAGTATAAGAAAAGAGGGAACTTCGTACGCGGAGGCGGTGGAAGGAACATGAAAGAGGGAGAAGAACACCAATAAGGAACAACAAAAAAGGTGGGTTAACGATCATATTGAGTTATAAATCTGAGATGGAGGAAAGAAAGTGGTTGGAAAACTGCTACACATGACATCTTAAACGTGGTTTCACTTGGAATGAGCATGGGGATGAAATACAAAGCGAATGTGGTAATAGATTGACATTCAAGCCGATGGGAGGAAAGCTCATTTTGATTAGTAAGAAGGAAGATGAGTCGATAAAGGATGTTATTGAAGGCTTTGATGAATGGTCCTGAATGGTCTGGATTCTGGTTCGATTGGTGCAGAGAATGGAAGAGTACTTATCTTAATCAACATAGAACGATCTGGACTTGCTACTTAGACATGGACGAGAATACAAGATCCAAGAAACGCTTGGACAAAGCTAGAATTAAAGTCTCTACATATTTAGGATTAGTATAGGGCAGCATCGAGTGCATCATCGATAGTGTAAGTTTTCATATTAACATTATTGAGGAAAGACGGTCGAGTAACAAGAAGAAATAAATATTGTGGGAAAGCAACAAATCGGATAGTGAAGATCAGTGGGCATCAGAAGATGAGTTTTCCGACGATTCTATCAAAGCTATCTACCTACCCGCCGACGAACCAAACTCCGGAGAAGTGGAATCGATTAGAGGGGGCGGCAACCCTTCGAATTATGTGCAGAATTCAATCGAGGTGCAACTCACGAGGAGGGAGAGTTGCTTTACGGCTAAGTCGTGTCCCTATGAATTACAATCTATCGGACTAAGTGGAACGAGTTTGGAAGGTAGGCCCAAACTAGAAAATAAGGATAATATGGATAATGAGTTTAAGGTGCAAGAAGATGGAGATAGACCCATTTCCTTGCAACATAATGATTCAGTAGAAGTGTTGGCCGAAAAAAACCCATCCAACAGTACAAATTTTAGTGAGCATGCCCAAGTTGCACAAGAATTTGATTAAGGAAGAGAATTATTAAGAACAACAAATAATGAGAAAAGAACAGGAGGGATCGATGAAATTGATTTAGAGGAGTTTGAAGGCAACCAAAGTGAGGCGAGAGAGAACGAAATGATTAATAAAGACAGAAGACGTAAGAAGACAAGAAAGATGAGGACTAATGAAGATGGAAAAGATGGGAGAATAGAAGAAAATCAAAAGGGGATCAATCAAACGAAAGGAAAAAAAGGTCATAGAGAAAATAAGATGAAGAAAGGGAGAAGTGGGGAATCAACACAAAATGGATGGGAAGAGTTCATAGTTGATATGGCTTCAGATGAAGAATTGAGATTTCAAAAGGGAAGAAATGAGAAAATCAAGAATATAGTAGACATTGAATTTACTCTAGACAAAGGTTATGTCGAGGCGGAGAAGGTGTGAGAATTTGGGAAGAAATTATGGCTCATTGGTGGTGGCATGGAAGCTGAGATTATTAAAGAATTCAAGGAAGATAATGACATCCTCGGAGAATCAAATAAGGTCAATCCATGAAGATTCTATCATACAATATTCGTGGACTTGAGATTCAAGTTAAGAAGGAATAAATCAAGATACATGTTAGAAACAATGATTGTGATTTTTTCTGTCTACAAGAAACAAAATTGGAAACTGTATCTGCGACTCGGTGTGTACAATTATGGGGAAAAGAAGCATGTGCCTGGGCTTTTCGCCCGGCTACTGGACGTTCAGGCGGTATTATTACTTTGTGGGATCAAAAAAAATTTGCATGTTCAAGTGCGTGGGACATGGAAGCAGCATTAGTTTTAAATGAGTTTTGGTTATCGAATAACTCTGAGATTTGTATCATTAACATATATGCCTGGTGTGCAAGATTGGAAAATTTTCTCCTTTGGGATAGACTGAAAATAGTATTGCAACAAAATGAAAAAATTGGTGTATGTATTGTAGGGGATTTCAACTCTATCAGACTCATAGAGGAAAGAGCAAGTTACAGTAATAGTATTAATCATGGAGAAATTAATGACTTCAAGAATCTGGTGTCTGATGGGGCGTTATTGGATCTTCAATTTCATGGGAGGAAATTCACTTACTACAAATCAGATGGGAGCTGCAAGAGTAGAATTGACAGATGTTTGATCAACGAAAAGTGGGGGGATTTATGGCTGAATTTTCTTCTCAGGGGTTTACCTCGGACGGTTTCAGATCACTGCCCATTAGTGATCAGCAGTGGAGATGTTGATTGGGGACCAAGACCATTTAGATTCATAAATGTCTGGTTATCGCACGAAGAGCTTCAATCTTTCGTCGAAGAAGCATGAAATCAGTACGAGATTCGCAGCTGGGGGAGGATACATTTTCAAAGAAAAATTGAAGAAACTGAGGGCCGATTTATCAAGATGGAACATTGAGATTTTTGGAATTATTGAGGAAAAGATTAAATCTCTTAAACAAATTATTCAGAGGTTGGATATAATGGACGATATTTTTGGATTGGAAGAGGAAGAGATCATCCAAAGAAATGAAGCGGCGATGAATCTTCTTTGTGAAATGAGAAATAAGAAGAGTTTACAAGCTCAAAAGGCGAGGATGCAATGCCTTCTTGAAGGGGATATTAATTTCAGGTTATATCACAAAGCTATCAATAGGAACATGAAACAAAATGAAATTGGAGGTTTGGTAATCGATGAGTAGTGGAACGCTGATCCAGTGGAAGTAAAGTAAGAAATTAGGAAATTTTTCCAAAAAAAAGTTTAAGAGAAATTGCAGTGCAAAACCGATTCTACTCCAGAATCTTACTATAAAAAGACTCCAAGAGCATGATAGAAATGGGCTTATTGATCCATTTACGGAGGAGGGAATCAAAAGCGCAATCTAGAGTTGTGATAGTGGGAAGAGTCTGGGGCGGGACGAGTTTAATTTCGGTTTTATGAAAAAGTGTTGGGAAACGATTAAAGGGGATTTAATTCGGGTTGTTGAGGAGTTTCATTCTAATGGAAAATTAGTGAAGGGAAGTAATTCGACTTTTATATTGCTTATTCCTAAGAAGGAAGGGGCCGCAACGCTCAACGAATTCAGGCCAATCTCTATCATAAATAGCACTTACAAAATTATGGCTAAGGTACTCAAAGCACTTTTGTTGGGGAAAGATTCATCCTTGATAGAGTTGTCATACTCAACGAGGCGACAGAAGAAGCAAGCAGGAGAAAAAAAGGATCGGATTTTTTTCAAAATTGATTTGCTAAGGCTTATGATACGGTTAATTGGGATTTTCTGGATTTGATGATGGAACATATGAATTTCCATCCTAAATGGAGAAAATAGATTTTGGAGTGCGTTTCTTCGGCCACAACGTCTGTGTTGGTGAATGGTAGTCCTTCCAGTGAATTTAAATTAGAGAGAGGACTACGCCAGAGTGACCTTCTGTCACCATTTCTTTTTCTCATTGTCGCAGAGGAGCTCAATATTATGGTTAAGAAAGCAATCCATGAAGGCATGTTTGAAGGAGTTGAGATTGGAAGAGAAAAAAAATCAATCTTTCTCACCTGCAATACGCTGATGACACGATTTTTATCGGTAACAACAAGATGAGTAATGGATGGGCTATGAAAAATATCCTTAAGAACTACGAGCTGCTATCAGGACTAAATGTGAATTTTGAAAAATGTTGTTTGATGGGAATTAATGTTGAAAGGGAAGTTTTGCAGAGAATGAAAAAATGCCTAAGATGCAGAGTGGGAGAAATTCCTTTCATTTATCTGGGTTCGAAGGTTGGACGAATGAATGAATGGAAATTTGTACTGGAAAAGGTAAAAAGAATGGAAAAGGTAACAAGAAGATTGAGAAATTAGGAGGCCAAAAAACTTTCTTTAGGAGGGAGGATCACGCTGGTAAAATCTGTCTGAACTTCGCTTCCTATTTATCATTTTTCTTATTCAATTTTGCCAAAATCCATTATAAAAGAAATTACATCTTTACTAGCCAATTTTTTGTGGGGTGGGGGAGAGGAGGAGAGGAAAATCTCTCGGATAAAATGGATTGATATCTATAAATTTAAAAAACAATGGGGATTGAGTAGAGCTGTCAAAATTTACCGAAAAAACGGTATACCGTACTTACCGTACCGAAAAATACCGTAAAATACCGAATATAAGGTATACCGAAATTTTTGGTAAGGTATCATACCGTACCGAACTTTTAGGTAAGGTAAATGTATAATTTTTCCAAATATCGAGGTATACCGTCATATACCGTACCGCGGTATATACCGAAAAAATTGGTATATACCGTTATTTTGGTATATATTGATATATATATATATATACACACATATATTTATAATATTACATGTACATATATATTCGATTTGAATTATAAGAAAATTGTTTATTCATAAATTATGAATTATAATTAATA
>JAPKLX010000088.1:961326-1043442 GCA_026898415.1 Leonotis leonurus | reverse complement strand
TTTATCCTTTCTCAAAGAACAGAAAACAGTTGAAAAGAAAAACTAAAGGACGCCGTCAGCTGGTCTTTGAACCTTTTTCCTAAGTCCAAAACACTAATCATTTTCCTTCCTTTCTATTTCTCTGAGGGAGCTGTCCCCTTCTCATTAGTCATTTCAAACTCGAAACACTAATTTTTCAATGTGAATTGGCGTTTGTGATTTCAGAATTGTAGCATTTGCATACTTTCTACACTGCAGCGTGCGTGATTTAGTCGTAAAATCTGTGCAATTTCTCTAAGGTACTTCTGTTTCCCCTAATTTTAGTGGTGTTTCGAGTTATTCGTACCTCGTTTTTTATGACAATTTAAGATATTTTTAACTGTATAGAGGTTTTCCTTGCGTCCGATTATGCAGTTTCTAGCTCGAAAATTGTGTAGTTTTTGCTGTTGATGTTAGTATCAGCCATCAGGAGCATCTGATTTGATAAATTGGTAGTGTTTATTTGGTGGGATGAGATGTTTTGCTGTTTAGCAGAGTGTGATTCTGTTTAATTACTAATTTCTTAATGGTTTCAAAAGAATTGGGATCAGTTTGTGTAACGAAGCTAGAACATGAAACTTTAAAAACTTTAATGGACTGCGTTTTGCAAGATTTGCAAGATTATAGCTTGGTTTGATGCAATTTTAGAATGTTAAGGTTAGATTAGCACTTCTTTTAGCATGGGAAGAAGAGGCTAGGATCTTATCTTTGGGTTTTTGTTGTGCGTACAATTTAAACATATCACGATCTGTGTAAATAGCAAAGTATTTGTTCAATTGAGCATTTATGTGTTTGTATATACTGAATCGTATATTTTGATGATATCATTTCAGGTGATAATGATCTCAGTGACTTATTCTCGCATGGTACAGTACTATATGTTATGTTGTGGTATGCTAATGTTCTCCGATTGTGTAGACCACCATCATGACATCGAATCCAGATAGTGAATTGCAGAATGCTTCTTCAAACACAGAAGACACATCAAATCCCCCAATGGAGCCCATCCGCTTACCTACGATGGAGGAAATTCAAGGCCAGGATATTTGGAACAATTGTGCTGTGCGCAGTGTCATGAGTGGAGTCATGGGTATTTTCTAAACACCCGTTTTTTTCCGTGTCACATTTTCAGTAAAAACAATATCTTTATTGATACGAACCAATTAACTAATCTTAACTAGTCTGATAGGAGGTGGATTGGGGTTGGCGATGGGATTGTTTCTTGGAGCCTTAGATAATCCACTCATGCAAGAGGAAATGAGTGGGAAGCAGCAGCTAATCTATCAAGCGAAGCAGATGGGTCGGAGGAGCTGGAGTTCGTGCAAGGCCTTTGCCGTTATGGGATTTGTCTTCTCCGCTGCTGAGTGTGTCGTTGAGAAGGTTCATTATCTAACTTAAAACTGAATGATAATGTTATGGTTTGGCCATTATAGGAAACACTTACTCTAGAGTAAGTCTGACCATTGATATTTGTGAAGGCCCGAGCCAAGCACGACATTACAAATACAGTAGTTGCAGGATGTGTAACCGGAGGTACTATATCTGCTAAAGGTATTCTTCCAACACTTTAACTCTTAGTTATCTACTTCACATCAATGTTGAGGATATATTTTAAAATGAAACTTATTGTTCCAATTTAGCCGCTGGGGAATCTGAATCTTGAGATTTTATCTGTTGACTTTTACAATCGGACTTTACATGATTGTTATGGATGCATGATATCGAGTTCTTTTCAAGAGACGATGAAAGTTTAAGAGTGTTAAGAAAAATAAAATAATCTGTTTACTTTCGCTTGTACAATTTTTATTTCAATTTTGATTGATTATTAAATGAACAGGAGATTCTTTACTTCGGTATCCCTTTGATGAGCCCTGCTGCCTGCATTCCGTGATTTCAGCCATTTTCTATACTTCTTGATGATCCCTGTTGCCTGCATTCTGTGACACAGAATACTTGTCTTATTCAAGTTTGCATATTTTTATTCAACGAGAAGGATATGCATATGAATGAGCTGTATTGTGGTGCTATCTTGAAAAAGATTATATTCAAGGCAGGCGTATAACATTATGATTTGTTTAAGAAGTAATGCATTATTAGTATTATGTGCTAGTAATCCAATGCAGTTAGCTGAAAGCAGTCAGTGCCTTCAGCTTATGCTCGAATTAGCACTGAGCATATCATTAAAACGTGCTAGTGAACAGACAAAATTATACAGTTAACTGATTCTATCATATTTTTAGATATTCTTATAAAAGTAATGATGTCCCCATAATTATTTCTATTGGGACCACTCCTCTAGATACATTAGAGAATTCTAGTTGTAGATCATGAGTGATTGATTCACTGCAATTATAGAGCAATTATTTTGAGATGAATATCGTGTCATGGATACCAAACATAGCCTAAATATTTATACCAATGAGGGTTTATAAATCTTGCTATCATAATGTGCACATACTTGGTTTGTTCAGGGGGACCACAAGCAGCATGCGTTGGCTGTGCTGGCTTTGCTGCATTCTCCGTCGTTATAGAGAAGTTTCTTGAAAGACATACTTGAAGAACCAATTGGTCACTCGATTCTTTACGCTACTCTTGATGGTAAGATGGGAATACGGTAGTTCAGTCGTATGTTTTACTCCAACATGCACTAGAATTGCATTTGAGTTTAAGTAGTCCAGTGGAAATCGGTCAATTGATGCTTTTGTAATAAAACTTATATCACTTTTTAATGCCTTCACTCAAAATTTTCTATTAAAGGATACATTTTATTCATTTGATCTGATCTGATTTTAATATTATGTGAATATGATGCCAGATCAATTTCTATTGGGTTCATTGCAATTTAATGGCTAACTTTTGATGATTTGCAATTACGACCTATTCTTTGAAATTTAGTAAAAAAAAAAAAAGACCTTTACCTTTACTGCAATTTATACTTTTATCTTTTAGAACTGTGTGCAACTAATACTTTATTTTCTTTTTGTGCGAGAGGGGACTTGGAAATTAAGAAGTCGACGAAATTCCAAATTGATTAAATTATTTTGGAGAAATCAAATTTTTAAGTTCAAATAAATTAATATTTATATTATATATAATTGTAAATTGAAATATACCACGATGATTTGGAAATCTTAAATAAAAGAGAGTATTAGAAAAGAAATGATAATTATACTAGTAGACAAGAGCCGAACCTCCTCATGAAAGATAATCATAAAAGGTTAATGGCATATCGAACGTCCTCATGAAAGATAATCATATAAGGTTAATGGCATATGTCATCTTTGAATCCAATTTATTTATTTAATATATATATATATATATATATATATATTTTGTTGCCTACTCTTTGTTAGTATATGTCAAATTGAAAACTATTTACACGTGGAGCTCGTCTAGAAATAAACAAAATTACAGATAAGATGCTTGAGTAATGCTCCACCGTCCGCGGCGGGCACATTAAGCTGATGTGGCAATGCCACGTCATTGCCACATCAACATATGAGTTACTATATTTTCATTTCTTTGTTAAATTTACTTTTTATTATTAATTTTTATTAAATAGTATTAAATTATATCATAATCAATGAATCCTAGTCAGAAAGTGATAATTAATAAAAAAATATTAAGAATTTAATATATATCTACCTGGCATGTCACGTCATTCGTGGGCACATTAATCCCACCCGCCGCAAATAATACTAATAATAAATTGCAGTATAAAATATCATCTCTATCCACACACGTTAGTCATGTTGTTTCTAAATAAAAAAAAGTAAAAAACCGATGAAATTAATCAATCATTGTATGTGACATCAAGAACAAAAGAAAAGAAAAGACGCAAACAAGAGCAAGACAATGATTCCACCACTCCAAATTCTGACCTTGTTCATCTTCTTCCTCACTCCAATAGCCATTAATGCAGTGATCCAAGATTATCAGCCTCACCCATTAGACTCCCTGACTCCATCCGAACTCAGTCAAGTCCAAACCCTCATCAAGAACCATTTCTCCAACACTAGCGATGACTTGAGCTTCCATTACGTGGGCCTCGATGAGCCTGCAAAATCCGAGATCCTCCGATGGGAGTCATCTTTGTCGAATGATGATGAAGCAAGAATCCCACTTCGTCGCGCCCTGGTCATATCTCGTCTCGATCGGAGAAGCCACGAGACGATCGTTGACTTATCGAGAAATCTGGTGGTCTCCGATAAATTGCACGACGGCCATGGCTACCCCATTCTGAACTACAATGAGCAGATCGAAGCGAGCAATGTAGCTATGGAGTATGCTCCTTTTCGAGCTTCCATTGCGAGTAGAGGCCTAAAATTGGAAGAAGTTGTGTGTCTGTGTTTTACTATTGGATGGTTTGGTGAGGTGGAGGAGGAGGAGGAGGAGAAGGATAGTGGGAGAGTTGTTAGGGTTATGTGTTACTACTTGGATGGTACGGTCAATATGTACATGAGGCCTATTGAGGGAGTGATGGTGGCCGTTGATCTCGACGATATGAAGATCGTTGGTTTTCATGATCGGGTTAGGGTTCCGGTGCCCAAAGGCGAAGGTACGGACTATAGAGCATCCAAGGAGAGTTTGAGAGTTGATGAAGATGGAGATGTTTTGCTCCAACAAGGTGGGAAGAAGCCTACTTTTGCTTTGGATGGGCATGTCTTGAGGTACGTAATGTTTATTTCTTCAACATAATTAGTTCTTGATGAGAAGTTGAAATAGTGTTTAATTTGTTGCAGTTGGGCAAATTGGGAAATGCACATATCATTCGACATGAGAGCTGGGCTTATAATATCAATGGCTTCCATTTACGACGCAGTAAAGGATGAAAAACGCAGAGTCCTGTACAGAGGGTTCATATCGGAACTCTTCATACCTTACATGGACTTAACTGAGGAGTGGTACTTCAGAACCTTCTTTGATGCAGGCGAGTATGGGTTTGGACTCTCCGCAGTGCCGCTTGTACCTTCCCAAGATTGCCCCTCAAACGCAGTCTTCATGGATGCCTACTTCACTGCACAAAATGGAACTCCTGCAAAAACTCCCAACGCCATCTGCATATTCGAGAAATATGCAGGAGATATAATGTGGCGCCACACTGAGCTTGGAATATTCGGCAAAAGGGCAAGTTATTATTATTAATTACTATTTCTTCTAGAATTTAAATTCAAGTCTTTCGTCTCTTTCTTGAGTTATATATATATACTTAGTTCGATTTGGTGCAGATAACGGAGGTGAGGCCGGGGACAAGCCTCGTTGTGAGAACGGTATCGGCCGTGGGGAACTACGACTACATTGTGGATTGGGAGTTCAAGCAAACCGGTGTCATTAGAGTAACTGTGAGTTATGATATATAATTACTCTTGCATGCTTTTTGCTAAAAGAAATTTCCTAATTTTAGTAGCATTTGTTTTTGTGTATAAGGTTGGCATGACTGGCCTACTTGAGGTGAGAGGCTCAGAATACACACAAAAGGATCAGATACAACAGGAGGAAGTGTACGGTACAATACTAGCAGAGAACACGATCGGTGTGAACCACGACCACTTCTTGATCTTCAACCTCGATTTAGACGTCGATGGCGAAGCCAACTCCTTGATCGAGACCAACCTCATGACGTCCCGTGTGAACGGGGATGTCTCCCCGAGGAAGAGCTACTGGAGGGTTGAGAAGCGAGAAGCTAAAACTGAATCGGATGCGAGGATTAGACTCGGTTCCGGAGCCACAATGGTGTCCATTGTGAACCCCAATAAGACGACTAAGGTAGGTAACAATATTGGGTATAAATTAGTTCCGGGATCGGTGTGTGGGACCCTCTTATCGGACGACGACTATGTCCAAATCCGAGGGGGGTTTACTAAGTACAACGTGTGGGTCACGCCCTACAACAAGAGCGAGAAATGGGCCGGAGGGTTGTACACTGACCGTAGCCGTGGAGACGACGGTCTAGCTAGCTGGAGCGAAAGGTATACAACTATAACTCAAATGAAAAATATGCTACATTACTTTTATCATCTCATTTTCTTTTCAACTAGTGGAGTGTTACATGTACGATAAAATTGTGTTAATTGATCTATTTTTTCATAATTATATAATAAAGCATTATTATATTATATTAAATATATTAGAGGGATTTATAAATAGGCAAAGCATGAATATTTGCAGGAATAGGAACATTGAGAACAAGGATATTGTGCTATGGTACACATTAGGGTTCCACCATGTGCCATGCCAAGAAGATTTTCCGATCATGCCAACGCTCACAGAGTCGTTTGAGCTCCGACCATCGAACTTTTTTGATCATAATCCTACGCTTAAAGTGAATCCAGAGATGAAAATCGATAAATGTGGTAGCTCGAACTCTTCATTTCAATATAGTAGCTAGCTATGTTATAAATTTTCTCAGAAAATTTGGACTATTTCTTGATTTCTTGATCCAAGAAGGTTCCAAATTTATGCTGAAAGGTTTAAAGAATAAGGCATGAAATGCAGCAAGCAAATAAATGCGATAGTTGACTAACCATAAAAGCCATCTTATTGTATTAATTACACTCCAGCTACACGGTACACCATATATATAATGAATAAAAGACAGACTCTAGCACTATAGAATAAAGAATATTCCTTTACAACTAGTAATTAATACAATAATTTTCTTGTGTTAGTCATCATCTTCCACATTCATTCCTTTCTTGCTATTGCACGTCTCTGTAACACCATGCATGGTGTTGCATGTATTATGGTAATTAATACTTGCTTACTTGATTTGAGTTGTAATCTACTTTTAAAAATTAGAAGCTCATTCTTAATAAATTAGCACAAGTTTTGTACTAAGTTTGGTTAGTTGTTAAAATGGTGGCAAGTGTTGGAAATTATGACTATATACATTATTGATTGGGAGTTCAAGAAAAGTAGCTGGTGCTAAGAATATATAGTGATCTTAGTACTTTAATAATAATCTCTCATGGCAGGTAAGTTTTTAAGGTGTGCTAGAGATGAAGCCTACACATTACACAAGCAATGATGAAATAAATGATACTAATATTTATGACAACTTAGTTGCAGAAAACTTGATAGGAATCAGTCACGATCACTTCCTCACATACTATTTCGACTTTATTTAACTTCGATTACGTATTAAAAGAACTCACTCATCAATTCTGAGTTGCGATCAAAACGCTCAAAGCCCTGGACAAATCACCTCGGGAAGAGTTGGTCAGTTGTTAAGAAAAATATAGGAGCCCAAGGTTTCGGCGATTCCTCCTGTTAAATAGTCTTGCATTACCATAGGAACTTTCAATTCTCTAGCAAATACAGCTCTTTTGATCATCTTTTCACATGTACCGGGATCCGGAACTAAGTGAGCTACCGGTTGTTTCCATGCTCGATGACGATGATTACCCGCAGATTAGGAGACGAAAATTTGATCTAGTTTCCTTGTGCATATATGCAAGTCACTGGAAGGACATCTGGGCATCTAATTATTATGCTCTTCTAATCTATATATATATAAAACAGCAAGCAAAATCAATTGCAATTCAATTGGAGTGACAATTTTGTAGTTTAAATGAATTTTAATGGCAAACATCATTACATCAATTTATATATGTTTCGCCATTCATTTGTATTACTCATTTCTGGACTATTTCATGGGCTTTTAACAAATCAAACGTTTTTGTATTACTCACTTATGAGCTCATTTATGGGCTATTGACAAATTATTAGTATAAAGAAATATGTACAGCCATGATATAATATATATATACTATTTTTTTTGTAATCGTACATATGCTCAGATATTTATACATATATTATTCCTATTATTTATTTATTTTTGTAACCGTGCATATGCTCAGTCCTTTGTACCACTACTACCGTTACAAAACAATTACACATGTTAAATTACTATTAATATTATTAATACACACAATACATATTTCTACCACTATCTCCAATAATTATTGACAAATTAAACAATCATTATGGCCACTATTCAACATACCACAAATTTTGTCCACTACTCACCAATTATTATACCAATACATCACCCCAACCATTATAAATAGATGTCCACAAATCAATCAACAAATCATTTCTCCCCTTTATACGTTGGTTAACTTGATCAAAGATTTTAGCATGACACGACCATTTGCTTTTGTAGATGATCTTCAAGAAGCAAAGAGCAAGTTCGGTATACAACTTCGAGTTGTTCATACCTATTTTCAATATCAATTCACAAATAGGGATGAAATATCAAGCATGGAATGTGTTCTACACGACAAAAAGGGTTGTACATTTCAAGTTTCGATCATTTATAACTAATTTCAATATATTTTATATTTTGTTTAGCTAATGATCTATTTTTTTTATAGGGAGATAGAGTTCATGCAACAATACAACGTAGAGATATTGAAAAATTTAAGCTTATTCTCGAAATAGGAAAAGTTTATGCAATAATGAATTACATTGTGGAAATGAATACAATGAGATATAGTACTACGGAATGTAGACTAAAGCTCATGTTATTTATGCATACAAGAATCTGCGAGCTAGAAGATGGAGATTTCCCTATTTCAATGTTTGTTATCAAGTCATTTTCTGAAATTTCGGCGATTCAAAATGTCGAATCGTGCACTTTATTTGGTAAGTTAATTTTTTACATTCGAATTATGTTCAAAATTTAATGTATCTCAACCCTATAACTAGAACAACTTTAATTCATGTCCACCGATGTGATTGGCAAGATCGTTTCAACATATAAACCGCAAACAAAGGAAGTGAATGGAAAACATACAAAGCTCATGTATATAGTTCTAGAGGATGAAGAGTAAGAACATTTTCATTTTTATAATTACATTTTTTTTTTATCATATTAACTGTTACTCACATTTAATAATTAAAATAATTTTTTCAGAGGTACTACTATGAATTGCACATTATGGGATGAATTTGTTGACGAGTTGATGAATAATATGCCAAATGCAGAAGCTGCAACTTCAATGATTGCAATATTTCAATTTTGTAGACCAACTATATACAAAGGTAATTTTTATTAATTTTTTACTTTAAAATAAATTATTTTTCAAATTATATAAATATAATAGATAACTACTTAACAACAATATAGGAGTGATCAAAGTATCAAGCTCATACAATGCAACAAAAATTCTCATTGATAGCAACCACTCGCAAGTAGAAGACTTCAAACGAAAGTAAGATTTATAGCATAAATTTAAACTGTTGAGACAATTTATCATATTGTTAAACTAATTTTTTGTTCATTTTTTATTAAAAAATAAAACAGGTATTCGAACATGATGGGCAGTGGAAAAGTGGAGAAAAAATTAGCACCAATCATACAAGAGATTTATAAAGATTCAGAATTTGAAATACCACTAAAAAATATTTATGAAATAAGATCTTGTGGAAAGGTAATAAATGTTTTAAAATAATTTTGTTATATAAAATTCGTTTTTGACTATTATAAAAAATTAAATTTATATGAAATTCATTTTTGGCTATTGTTAATTACAGGTTGGTTATTTTTTGGTTCATGCTGAAATATTTAATATTGAGGATATTAGTGGTTGGTCCTACTTGGTGTGTCGCAAATGTTATTCAAAATTGCAAGTAGAAAGTGATAAATTCTATTGCAAAAAATGTCAATCAATGGACGTTAGAGGCAAAATGAGGTATAAAATATAATTATGAATAACATGTGAAACTTCTTCGACTAATTGCTATAATTTTTTGTAGACATAAGCTTACACTTACGGTAGCTGACGAAGATGGATCAGCGAAATTCCATGTTTGGGAAAGAGAATTTCAACAGCTTTTAGGGAGAAAAGTCGAAGAAATGAATTTGGTAATAATATGTTATTGAAAGCATATTATATTAATTTTAATTGATTACATTAATATTATTAATTACAATTTAACACTTACTTATGTTTGATTTAAAGTGTGGAGACTCCAATGAAGTTTTGATGGATATAGAAAATCTGATTGACAAAAAGGCACTTTTCAAGGTGTGTCTTAAAAATGAGAGAAAGAGTGATATGAACATTGCTTATGCCATAAGTAAGGTCATTAGTGATCCAGCTGAGATAACTAAGTATTTTGAATACATTATGACAGACTTTGATGAAAAAACAGAAGAGGTATAGTATTGATTTAATATACTATAATTTGAAAGATGTATTGTTGTATTTAAAATGTTAATCTATTATTTTAACTACAGAGCAAGGTGAATAAAGAGAAAATCAATGACAAAGGGAAGATAACAATCGATGACAAAGGGAAAAGGGCAGCAGAATCCGAAGTGAATAGTGAAGGGTCTAGCAATGCTGAATACGGAGAAGATGGATTCAAAGCAAAAAATCACAAAAAACTTAAACGTGTTCTTAAGTTGAAGGACGATGACAACATTTAAGAGTTGGATAGTTGTTTACACATTTAGGAGTAGTTTTAAATTGCCTAAGGAGTACTATTTTTCCTACTCAAAGGTATTACCTAGAGAGGTTTTAACGAGGCTTCATTTATTGTAATGTTAGCTTTCATTTTGTTAGTAATATTTTTGCAATACAAAAAAATCAGAATTGAGTAGTTTTTATAACTTATATTTGATTTATAATATTAATATGCAATTTATTTCCCCACATCTATAAAAAGACAATGTGCAAAATGATTATATCGTAAATCAACATAAACTTGGTTGAAGAAAAAAGCTACTCCCACAAATTAGAAAACCATAAATAAATAGATGCGCTCCATGAATAAATTAAATAAATAGATGTGCTCATAAGTCTATATTTAAACAAATATGTAATTTTAAACACCAATAGACAATATGAAAGTAGTGAAAATATGTGAGAATTAAGTGGGGTTGTTGACGTTGGGGAATCTGTCCGAGCAATAGCAATAGTTATGTGTGTTCAAATTTTAGTCTAGAATCAAATAGGAAACAAATTTATGTGCATAAATTATGTTTGGCCAATATATGTGAGATAAAGTTAAGAGAAGAATATGAATTGAAATACTGGTGCATGAAAATTGAAACATATAGGGAAAATATGGTAATTAAATTTTTTTGACAATCTGAACTAAAACAAATCAGAAAATGGTATAATTGCAACTAGATATATTTTAATATTTTGTGGACAATCATTCAGCAAGTTAAATTAATTAATAAAAAAATAATGTTACTAATTTTGATCCCAAGACATAAATTATATGAATAAAATGCCACTGAATAAATTTAAAAGATTAATATATGACTTTATAAAAATAAAAGAGTATACCGATTAGTTATGAAAATTAAATAGTACAATTCTAAGTACTAATTTTGGCTGATTTACTACAATCCAAAACCCTACAAATTTATTAATGACCACCCATAACCGACAGCATATATATGATACGTTATTCATAATTATATTTAATCAAGTCATGTATTTCATACTTTTCTAACGCATTAAATCTAAATTTATTAAATTATTAATTAATTCAAAATCACTAATGCCCACAATTCAACATTTAATCCAAAATTATTAATTACTTTAAATTCACTATTAATGGCCATAACTCACCATTTAATCTAATTTATTAATTATTTCTCAATATGTAAAAAAACGATCTATTTAAACCAGCACTATCACCCCTGAACATAATATTTTATGAGGTATAAATTGAGAATACTTAATCATACCCACAAACTTTTTACCAATCCCCCGATTTGACTGTCCCCTAATAGCTATTCGGCTGTTCCCAATAGCTAAATCAAATATATTTGAAAGTTACCTGTAATTACTTTTGTAAAGATCCAGAAACATATGATATTTGACATACATTGAGCAAACCTGCAAGGTAAGTGTTTCACGTCAGGAAAAAAACAAGGGATATAGAAATTTACAAGTAAGGAACAAATTCATGTTCTAGGTATTCATTACTATATAATATATTTCAAATTATGATACATATACATAGATGTTTTAACATTTTTTCTTGAGAAAACTAAGTAGATATTCAAAAGAATTATGCATAAACCTTAGAAAAAGTATAGATTGATGTTCTTTTATATTATTAAAAATAAATGAAACGTGCATTCATGTTTATGAATCTACATTATTTCAAAGACTAAAATTGTTTTGTAAAGCATTTTCTTTTATAAAACAAATGAAAATGTATTCGTATTTATAATGGTGAATTAGTTCGAAGAGTCCATTTTTTTAAGAGATGCTCATGGAATGCCTTTCTCAAATCCAGAGTTTTTCGAACATGAGCAGCATAATGTGTACACCACGATTATGAATGCTGTGAATTCAGATGGTGGAGTTTTTTTCGTATATGGTTATGGAGGCACTGGGAAAACTTTCATTTGGAAGACTCTATCTTCGGCTTTGAGATCAAAATCTGAAATTGTTTTAAATGTTGCATCAAGCAGAATTGCATCACTCTTATTGCCTGGTGGTAAGACTGCTCATTCAAGGTTTAGAATTCCTATTAATATGAAAGAAGATTCCACGTGCAACATTAAGCAAGGAAGTCAGCTAGCTGAACTCATTTTTAGATGCAAGCTTATCATTTGGGATGAGGCACCCATGGTGCACAAACATTGTTTCGAAGCTCTAGATAGAACTCTTCGAGATATAATGAGCTCTGTGAATCCAAGAAATCAAAGCAAACCATTCGGAGGGAAAACTATTATTTTCGGCGGTGATTTCCGGCAAATATTACCGGTTATTCCAAAAGGAAGTAGGCAAGACATCGTATCATCCACCATCAACTCATCATATATCTGGAGATATTGTAAAGTATTGCGATTAACAAAAAATATGAGACTGAATCATATTGGACTCGCAGATGGGGTTGCTGAAACAGAAAGATTCTCAAAATGGATTGCAGATATAGGTGATGGGATACATGGTGGTCCGAATGATGGTAACGCTGAAATTGTCATACCAGAAGATGTTTTGATCGAGTGTTCAGGAGATCCAGTTGCATCAACCGTACTTAGTACATATCCTTCGTACAATACCCATTTTGCAGATACAGGTTATCTACAAGAAAGAGCGATTTTGGCTCCAACTTTGGATATTGTTGAATCTGTAAATCAATATATGATTGCTCTTAATAGTTCCGAAGGGAAATTGTATCGAAGTTCTGATTCAGCGTGCAAATCAGATTCAAATACTGATTTGTTCAACCAACTCCATACTCCGGAATTCTTGAACAGCATAAGTTGCTCTGGTATTCCAAACCACGAGTTATACTTGAAGGTGGGAACACCTGCATGTTGTTGAGAAACATTGACTTTTTGACTGAACGCGAATTTTAATATAGAGTTTTGACTCTTTTTTGTAGGAGAGTGTGATAAATATAGTTTGAATATTTGTGAAGAATGGGTAAAAAGTGTAATAATAAAAATATTTCTTAAGATGACAAATTTAAAGTATAAAAAATTTTCATAAAAAGAATCCATATGAAAAATGTAAAATTAAAGGTCAAGTTGTGTGGAAGGAAGATAAAGTATAAAATAACCAAACTAACCCAATACACTTTTGTAGTAACCCTGAAACCTAAATAATTATGAACTTAGTTATGTAGAAGTAAATCGAGTTAAACCAAGCAAGCAAATTTTATAACTGTACTTCACCATATCAATAGTATGCATACGTACTTATTTGAAAAGGGATAAGTCGGACTACAATTGGCATTCCTATATATCCTATCCCCCAAGAAGATTTGATTCTATATGGTGATAATGCAACATCATCATTCTCAAACACATTTAGTTAGGTAAGTCCATCATCACATATCACATATTTTGCCTTGCATCTTATCATCATACCATGCACCTACATTAATCCTAAATGAAGACACACATTTATTATATGATTCATGCAATTGCATGCTACCTCTAGTGACATCCACCACATCATGCTGATGCACAATTGACATCATTGATCTTTATCCATGCTGCTGGGCCCCACTTGGTTCCACGCTCCGCTGACAATGGCTGCTCCACCAACTGACATGTGGCCAATCAAATCTTAAATAGCACAATAAAATTCCTTCATAATATATTTTTTATTTTAATGAGTATTTGTATACATATATTATGATATATCAATATATCACTCCCATGCATGATGCTAATGTGCATGATCGTGTAGGTTTTAAGCCACAGAAAGATTTTTTAAATATTAAGAGGTGGGGGTAAGACACGAGATCGACCAATTTCAAATTTTAGCACTACTTATTAAATTTATTTATTTAAAACATTTTAAAATTTAGAATATAAGGGAGTGAGTAAAATATACAAGATTTAAGAAAAAATTTAAACTATTCTCCCGGTTCTCTTAATAACAACTTATATTCTATTTGGGACGTTTTATTAAAAATTATTCATTTCTTTTTTGATAAAGATTAACACATAAGGGTTTTTTAGTAATATATAATTATTGAGTGTTTCTTAATTTTTGTGTAACAAATAAATAAGTTATTATTAATGAACATAATAGTATATTTTTAGAGAAGTAATGATCCACAAATTTGAATATATCTAAAATTTATAATATTAAATATTTTGTGAGATTATCTTTAAAAAATACTAATACTAATATATTTATGATGGATGTTCTAAACTGATAGCAAGTATATATACAGTTTATAAATGGAATGAAGTAGATAAACCTTGAATGAGATCATAAGTTGCAAATGCAAAATTCCATTAAAAAATAAGTCTTGATCATCAATTACTTTAGGATGCAAGTTTATTGTTTTGTTTCCTCACTAATTTTGAAAGGACAAAAATTCAAGAATTTTGTGTCTTTTACTTATTTCGTCTCATAATTTCAGTTTATTTTAATTGAAAATATAATAATCTTTTAATCAAAATACGTCAAAAATAATTAAAAAAATGTCCACAATGTAGTTCCTGCTAGAATCCATACTTTACTTACATTGAGCAGAAACATTCTTGCGATTCCCAATCCCTCAAATATGTGCATATATTCATGTCGGTTCCATTAAATAGTTTAAAAACCAACTTATTTTACTACAAGCCGTCTTCAAATGTTGTTACATTTATGAATGATGTAATTAGTGGGTTTAATTTTAGAAGGTTTGAAAATAAAATAAATAAATATAAAAATTTAGGGATTAATTGATGTTAGAATGGTGATGGTGATGATTGAGTGCGCCTGCCTTAGCACGCCATTTTATCTTTTTAACCCAACACATTTGGAATCATCAATTCCACTGCACGCCTACCTCTCTTTCTCTCTCACTTTCCAACCAAGATTTTGCACAAGTTTCTGAACAAAAAATCATAATCTAAAACTGGGGTTTAATTTAATTTATGTCACCCAACTCAATCATCATATATATTTGAAAGCTTTTCTTGTTTTCAAGTGCATGCATGATGGTTACTTCTGTGTACCACAAGACACTAGTGTATTACCCTCATCATGCATCCCCACCTTGTCCTTGTCCGCATCCTCCCTCCACGTGTCACCTTCTCATTCCTTGCCTCCATAAATAGCTAGGTAAACTTATCTCATTACCAAAACATCAATACATTATCTTCAAAATTCTGGAAAACTTAATTTTTTTTATCCCATTACTTCATTGAAAATGGCTTTAATTAAATGGAAACATATTATATGATTATATATTATTGGAGTTATTCATGTCGTCACATAATAAATTAATGAGATAATTGTGCTAAATATATAAATTAACCATCAATTTTAGTATTGCAAATCAACTGTAAAATTTGTTTCACCATAGATTAACTATCATTTTATAGTTAATTAACACATGGGGCTATTTTTGGTCAAAATATTGCATACGTAGACCTAAATAACACACGTGTATGTACACATCAACTTAACACGACGTCGTTTTGAGACTTAATATAAACGACGTCGTTTCTTCTTTAAGGAAAACGCCGTCATTTTGTTTCATTAATTTCTTCCTAATTACTCGATTATAACACTAAAACGAAGAAGACTCAAAAATAGAATAAAACGACGTCGTTTTTCTTAAGGAAGAAACCGACATCGTTTATATTAAATGAGAATGGTGTCATGTTAAGCTGATGTGTACTACACGTATGTATTTTGGGCCCACCTATGTAATAGTTTGACCAAAAATAGTCTGATATATTAATTAATTTGCGAAGGGTTGATTCGATCTTTTGTTCCCTTGTTTTGAAGCATTCCTCATCTATAAAGACTAGAGGAAACTCGCTCTTTATTGAAGTTCAAGGGGACTCGTTGATTGCCCGAAGGGATAGTTCACAGATATTTCTGAGGAGAACCAATCACCAAGCGCATTCAAGCATTCTATCTGTCTAAAGAAAAGAGCTTCCTCAATATGAAGGTTTCTCCTTTGGAGTTCTTTATTCATGATATGCCGGTTTGAAGCTGTTACTGAGCTAACCTTTCTAAATCAATATGTAAGGTTTCACCTTAGGTGGCAGCTTCGAAAAATGATAGTTAGTGTATTGTGAATCAGATTTTATAGTTTACGTGAAATGGAATTATCACTAAATTAATCTACGTTTTGAATTATTAATTTGTAGTTTTTTCTCTCTAACTATATTTATTTTTATTATTTTTTGTTAATGCGCCACGCAATTATTTTGCTTCATTTTAGGTAAAAACTCACGCGAGGAAATGAACCTTAGAAACCACTAGAAACCACAAGTGGATAGCAGCATTTGTTTTAGGGATAAAGGCATATAGTCCCCTAACCTTTCTAACTAAGTGCAAAAACAACTTAAGGTTTCTTTTGGTGCAATTTGCACCTTTTCTAACTTTTTATAGTGCATGTTAGTATAATTTTTGATATTTTTAATTAAATTATGATTATAATATTTATTTTGATATTTTTTAAATGAATATATGAATTAATTTTTGAAATGGGTACAGAAATTTAATGTAAAAAAATATATTTAAATAACATATTATATGTAAAATTTATCGTAAAGAGTTCGGCCAACTTCGAATATAAACGTACAAACAAATACCCGTCCCCAATCCTTTTATATTCTTATTTGATATTGTAATTAATAGTAAATTTTGATGATAAACATTGTAAATATCACATTCTAATAAATATGTATTAGAATATCGGTGGAATAATATCAAGGTCGGAAACGGGTGTAAATTCATACATTTATACCCGAATTAGGTGCGATGCTATATATCCCTGCCCTGAACACGTCATGATAAATTTTATATAATACTATATATTGAGAAGGGTTTTATAAAGATAAAATACTATATATTGAGAAGGGTTTTCAATTTTTGATTATTTTTATAAATAATAATTTTATTATAATTTGTAATTATTTGTATTTTTTAAAATCTAAAAAATATTATTTGGAGGATACCCAATACCCTCCTCTCCAAGTAATTCTCGTAACACCCTGCACCAGCCTCGTATTTTATAAAATTTTGAAAAATTATATAAAATAATTATATTTAAAAATGTATTATATAAAATTTATCGTGATGAGTTCAAGGTGGTGATATATAGCTTGGGTGAGAGTTTAGGATCAAAATTTGAGATTTTTTCGGTCCTGACCTGAGTTCTGAATTTTTCGGGATCGGAATGAAGATCAGGATTGAAATTTGAGAAACTTTCGGATTGGTAATTGTTTGTACGTTTATAATCGAGGTTGGCTGGACCCGTCACGATAAATTTTACGTATAATATATTATTTAAATATTATTTTTATATTAAATTTTCGTACCCGTCTCATAAATTAATACATATATTCATTTAAATAATATCAAAATAAATATTAAAATCATAATTTAATTAAAAATATAAAAGTCATATTAATATGCACTATAAAAGGTTAGGGAAGGTGCAAATTGCACCAACACAAACCTTAAGAATTCTTTTGCCTTTAGATAAAAAGGTTAGGGGTCTATATGCCCCTTATCCCTTGTTTTATCTTTTCACTTTTACTACAACTTTTAATTTTTGTTTGTTTTTCCAAATAGATATAGGAGTTTGCGAAATCCCATGAAGATTATGTTCTGTTCATGATATTTATAAGAAAGAAATCACCCACTCGTTCACATTTCTTATCCTAACTCATCATAAGTTCATAACCTTTTCGATTTCTGTCACCTTTTCTTCAATTATATATATATATCACCACCTATTCTCAATATTCAACACATTCACTTCAATACTTCCTCTATCCCTTCTCTCTCTGTCTCTAGCTACATACACATCGCCAACTGTATATCTATCTATCTTCAAACAAGTTAGAGAAAAGATGGGTGACGTTTCAATCTCAAATGGGGTGAATAATAATTCTCAAAGAAAGAGTTGCTGGTATGAGGAAGAAATTGAGGAGAACTTGAGGTGGTGCTTTGCACTTAAGAGGTAATATATATTTATAATATATATCACACATACACCCACACGTGTGTGTGTGTTCAAGCCTTTGTATGAACACTTTCAAATTGTTGACTCTTAATTAGTTCAAAAATTAATAAATTTCCTCATTCTTTTTTTACATGTGAAATTATTCGAATTTAGTAAAGTTAAATATAATGTACGTATTAATTAGTTAATGCTAAATGAAGATTGATAAGATTAATTATAAGTGAAGTCCGAGAGGCTTGTTTTGTCTAATTCCTAATTATTATAATAAAGAATATTTGCTGCTATCTAATGATATATATTAGAATAGTATTTATCTATAATTACTGCATAGTTCATGAACATTGCTTTACCAATTATTAATTTGATTTTACTCTTAGCTACAACTTTCCCCAACTCTTGTGTCCATTAAAGTTGAGACAAAGAGAAGATTAAGGACAAAAAGAACAGATCAATTCCTATTTATTCCTAATAACTCCCTTTTGTCTGGATTCTTATGCAGTATTTTGCACACTGGTGCCTCTCAATACCAGGACATTCAACTATTGGACACTAAGCCCTTTGGCAAGGTATATTAATTTTAATCTTATAATATTTCATAATTGATAAGTCAATACCAAAATATTTTTAATAACTAATATATAGTTATTGTGTTTGTATTATTAATTTACTGATTCATCATAATTTTAGGCTCTTGTAATTGATGGGAAGCTCCAAAGTGCAGAGATAGATGAATTCATCTACCATGAGTCCCTTGTGCATCCACCACTTCTGAATCACCCCAAGTAAAATTTTTATCAATTCATGTCAAACCACATATATATATATATATAATAATTATACATAAAAGAAACAATTTTTGCAGCCCAAAAACTATTTTCATAATGGGGGGAGGTGAAGGCTCTACTGCTAGAGAAATACTGAGGCACAAGACAGTAGAAAAGGTCATAATGTGTGACATAGATCAGGTAATAAATAATTAATCAATCCATCCCACGTCCTACTTTTTTTTTAATTGAAATAATTTTGTACTAATTTAGCCCATAATTTTCAGGAAGTGGTAGATTTTTGCAGGTCACACTTACTGGTTAACAAGGATGCCTTTTATGATCCTAGATTGGAGCTTGTTATCAATGATGCCAGGTAAATCCTTTTCAACTAATGTTCAACTCTCAACTATATATAAGTAAATATTATAGATCGAAAACGTATTATTTATAGTATATACTAAGTTTTTTATTATTTATTTGGGGGAATAATTAATAGGGCTGAACTTGAGAGAAGAGAAGAGGTGTATGATGTGATTATAGGTGATTTAGCTGATCCAATTGAAGGAGGGCCATGCTACCAACTTTACACAAAATCTTTCTATGAAGTTGTAGTCAAGCCAAGACTTAACCAAGGTGGCATTTTTGTAACACAGGTATGTCTTTTTTTTTTTGTCATAATTGTAAATTTTAATGTAGACCTAGATATTTAATATTTTATAGTAGTATTAATTAATAAATCAATTATTTAATAATTCAGGCAGGGCCAGCTGGGATTTTCAGCCATACAGAGGTGTTTTCTTGCATCTTCAACACTCTGAGACAGGTCTTCAAATGTAAGTTGATGATATTAGTAGTATTATATATGTGAGTGTGTGTGTGTGTATTATTGTACTAATAGCAATAACTATGTATGATCTTATTATGCATGCATGTGCAGATGTTGTACCTTACTCAGCTCACATCCCATCTTATGCTGATACTTGGGGATGGGTCATGGTACAGTCCACACTCTGATTATGTCTTTATTTCACTACCTAATTTGGTTGTCATTCAATATTAATCTTCAAGGACCATTCTTGGATTGTAATAGAAAAATATCAACTGTTTTTTTATATATATGTATACAATGATATATAGGCATCGGATATTCCGTTCACACTGAGTGCGGATGAGCTAGATCAAAGAATGAAGCAGAATCTAGAAGGGGAGAATAGATACCTTGATGGCAAAACATTCTCCTCATCCTCTACTTTGAGCAAAGCTGTTCGAAAAT
This sequence comes from Leonotis leonurus, assembly GCA_026898415.1. Classification (NCBI taxonomy): domain Eukaryota; kingdom Viridiplantae; phylum Streptophyta; class Magnoliopsida; order Lamiales; family Lamiaceae; genus Leonotis; species Leonotis leonurus. Next base: position 1,022,967 of record JAPKLX010000088.1, on the reverse strand, counting down.
CGTAAGTTCTATACGAACGTATGTCTCATGATTAGGATTCTTGATCACGGCTATATTTATATGGATTTTGATATTTTAATCGTACGTAGGTTGCACAACGAGACTCATATCTATACGGAAGGAAGCGCGAGGTTCATATATGGCCATGGCCATGGGAGTGCTTGCAAGCAACTTTGAGATCGATGCATCAAATGAAAAGAAAGCATGCTAAATTAAAGAGAGATCAAAGAAAAATAACATTGAATATTACAAAACAAAAGGGTTGCTGTTTGCTTTCTAGTCTGATGTTTGCTTGATTATGCATGTACTTACTTATTTGGAAAAGAAATTATGTGACTTAGTTAATGCATTGGATGTTTGTTACCTTGTTGGTTGTCTAGCTTCCTGTATGTGTTAATGCGAGTGGAATTAATATATGTTATGGCCACCTTCTTATTATTCTATTCGTCAACTACTTTTTTGTATTTACAAAGTTGTTGCTTTTTTTTATAGACTGTAGACTTAATTAATTAAGGGTTAATTAATTATCTAACATTCACATATTTTAAATTTAATCAATAAATATATTAAATTACGATCCTTTTATATATCGGGACCTTCTTTGATCGAAACTTATTTATATTTTAATATTTATATAATTTTGAAGCATTTTTTCGTTTTATGTTTATATACATACATACATAAATGAAATGCTAAATTTTTGATCAACTTAAATTTTAACGTATTTATTGTTCAATTTAAAAGGTTACGATAAAAATAAAATAAGATTGAATGTGTGTGTGAATTCTGATGCATTAACCCTTAAATCTCTATAAGATAATGAGACTCTGGATGTACAAATTTTATATGTAAACCACTTATACCAAATATTAACTTCATAACACTCTTTTAATCTTTTAATGCTATGTTCTATTTAAATGATAAATTTATTCAAAGTATATTTATTTTTTAATTTTTTTATTATTTTTTATTTAAATTATAAATTTATTATTATTTTTCCTTCTTCATCTAATGAGAAAAGATAATATTATCACTATAAAAATAAATTTAAAAAATAATTATGCTTTTATTCCCAGTTTTCAAATATAAATTTATAGAACACAATCATGCGCAACACAAAATGCTAGAGAAGACTTGCACAAGTTCGAGCGCTGCCGCCGGAGCATCGGCGGAAGGTTTGTTCCGTTCGACGGCAGATATGAACCCTGTTGGAGATTCATCCGCCTCTGCTACTGCTCAGGAGTTGAATTTCTCTTCCGGAAACCCTAGAATAGAAGAGATCACCGGCGTAATGCATCTCTTCCGGAACGACGCTGCCTCGTCTTCCGACGAACTACCGGTTAACGAGCTTGATTACTTAGTTAATTATGTAATTTTGAATCATTGTAGAACTAAACGTAGCCTAATCTGCTGTAAATTGAGCTTATAGTTTTATTTTAATAGCATTTCGAGCTTTTGGGAAAATCTTATCAGATGGTTTCGTTGTTGGATTAATAATATAGTTGTGGGTTGTGAATAAAAATAAGTTGGTGCGGAGTCTGTGGCCTGAAGTTATACTGGTTGTCGGAGGTGGTCAATTTTGGAGATTATAATTTTATTTTTTTTACCTTCTACTGAATTTTTTGTATCCTCCATTTACCTGCTGGTGATTATAGGACAATCTTTTATTTGTTTCTTTCAGAAACAACACTTTTCATGTGCCAACTGGTTTTATGTTATTACCTATGACTCAAAATACGAACTTTTACGTGAATGTAAAGTATAAATATGTTGCTTGATGTGTGCATGATGACCTTGTTCATGCAATCATTTCGGCTGGCTATATCTTGGTGTGTCTCACCATATCTTAATTTTCTCTTTTCTTTTGTTGATTTGGAAGTTTTACAGTTATATACAACTTTTTTAATGCTTACAAGGTTGAGAGAAATCCTCTCATTTGTGTACTTGGGGTACCCAATCAAACAACATATGCAGATTTCTGTCAATTCTGCGGTCCATTTATTCAGAACATGTTGGAAATGCGAATCGTGAGGTTTGTTAATTAACATCATGGCGGATTTATATCCTTTTAACCATCTCATGGTGATCTAATTCATCCATCTTAATACAGGACTGAGGGATTGGAGGATCGCTACACCGTGTTAATCAGGCTCGATGATCAAAAACATGCAGATTCCTTTTACAAGCAGTATAATGGAAAGTGTTTTTCATCACTAGAGGTGAACTCTCTCTCTATGGTTGTCTTCCTCTACCCTGCTCCACATGCTTAATTTTTTTTATATCGTTTCACGCAGGAGGAGACTTGTCGCATGTTTTTCACCGTAGATATCCAATATACTGGATCAATTGAGCACTCACAACCTCCCTCTACAATTTCTACAGACCTGCCTACTTGTCCAGTTTGTCTTGGTAGTGTTTTTTGAACTCCCATTGTGGAAAATTAGACTTCAGATAAGATGTTGGTATTGGACGCTTACTTGCAATATAGGGGGAACTGGCGTTCAAACTGTTGAGATGTGTAACTTATGCAATCTGAAAAGGTCATAGATTTAAGGTATTATGAATGTTTTGGTCTAGAGTGCTTTTGATCTTCACTATATTTAGCCGCTTTGCAATATTTATACCAGATGAAGAATATGATCTCTCATTTTAAGTCATGAATTAATAGTTGTCTTAGCTACTGCACAGTGGAGTGCTACACCACTTGATAATATTTGAGATTTCTTATTATTTGATTTTTGTTATCATTATGCTTCCCTTTTGACTTATTGTACAAGTATGATTTGGTCGGACTAGTCTCTACTCTCTGTGTATTTTTCGGATACTTTATAGCAATGATACATATTATTTAGTGAATTAAAATTTATTCTGCCTTTTGATCCAACTGCTCTAGGCATTCCTTTCTGATTTTTCACTGCATTCCTGATGCATATCATGCATGAAAAGTAATTAAGTTGTGCGTTCTTACGGCTTGGGTTTACATTTCCTTACAAATGCCTCTTGCAGAGAGACTAGACCAAGATACTGCTGGAATTCTTACTAGAATCTGCAATCACTCCTTTCACTGCTCTTGTATGTCCAAGTGGACTGATTCTTCTTGCCCGGTGGGTACGAATGTTCCTACCATGAAATTATAGGGCTTATGAGTGTCATGCCTAAGCATCTATAGAAATGGAGAGAATGAGTTCTTTTTCTTTTGCGATTAGATCTAGTTAACTTTTAGGCATCACATGTGCAAGTGAGTTTAAGTCAAACTTGTACTGAATGGGATGAAACATCGTAGTTCAGCTTTTTTAGATTTTGTGGATTTATCTAATTAGTGTGGGTAGGCTTAATAAAGTTTAACAGTTCACTGTATACAGGGGGATGGTGCACTCTATTTTAATATATGTGGTGCTAATCAGATACTATCTGCTCCTCATGCTTCTTACCTATGTCACTCATGTGCTTCTTCTTTTAAGTCATAAATGCCTCTGGGACTTGGATCTGGACTAATGTCAATTCTTTTCTACTTGAATAGGTATGCCGGTACTGTCAGCAACAGCCTGAAAAATCAGTTTGTTATGTTTGTCAGACTTCAGAAAATCTTTGGATGTGTCTCATTTGTGGTTTTGTTGGCTGCGGGAGGTACTGGATATGCTTTCCCCGAGGAGAATGTATTTTATTGTATCCAAGTAAAATTTGATTTATTACTTTTGATCGAAAAACATTGGTTGGCTTTGATGTTTCTCATTATGTTATAGGTATAAGGAAGGACATGCCATTGGTCACTGGAAAGAAACTGAACACTGCTATTCCCTTGAACTGGAAACGCAACGTGTGTGGGACTATGCTGGTGACAACTATGTTCACCGATTGATCCAATCTAAAACTGATGGAAAATTAGTTGAGTTAAATCACCATTGTGCACGTCATTATGACGGCTTTAGTGAGTCCGCAGGAGACAATGACACTTTGGCTGATGAAGTTGAATATGTAATATTCTTCTAAACAATCTAATACTATGTTTCTTTTGATCTTTATGTTATCCAGTTGAAAACTCTTAGTTGCTTTTTAATTATATTATTTTTGGTGCAGATAAAGAATGAATACAATGAGCTTCTTACTTCTCAACTTGAAAGCCAGAAAAAGGTGAGTTTTCTCCTTATTCAGCGTCACAGTTTCATTTCCCAAGCGAATTCATTAAGCTACTTGTGATCTCAAATTGAGAATTGATTTACTTAAGTAGAATAGAGGTGTGTGTTTGTGGAGTAGCATCGCACAACATGTTTTTTTGGTCCATATCAATTCTCCATTGTACTGTTTCCCATAGTGGAACACTGTATATCCACTTACTCTGCAAGCTCTAATCACCTTGGCCTCAGTATTTTGAGTCCTTACTGCAAGAAGTTGAAGAAGATGCTAAAAGAGAATCTTCCTTAGCTATTGAAAAGGCTTTGAGTGAAAACCCAAAACTGCTGAAATTGCAAAAGAAGCTAGATAAAGGCATTGAACAAAACAAATTTCTTGATGAGGTGAATAAATTTGACATATTCTTGTGCATCAAGTCCTAATTTTTAATTTGATCTTACTAAATAAAAAAAATAATAGTGTCACTCATCTCACTCATGGTGTTTTTCCTAATATAGATAAATGACAATCTCCTGAGGAACCAACGCATTTGGGAGTCTAAGATAGAGGAGATTGAAGAAAGGTAACATTTTCTGCACGAACGAACTAAAATAAATAAAGCGACTTTCCTGCTCTTTGGCCCATTCACGAGTTAGTGATTTTGCATTAAAAGCATGCACATAATAAGCCACTATAAAGGACACAAAACAATCTCAGCCCTTATGCTTGCCTGAATTATCACTTGGTTAATATCTTGGAGGTTTCCTATGTTGCAACTAACTGAGAAACGCTAGATCTACATAACAAGAGACGAAAAGAGAATGTTCCATACTAGTCACTTGTAGCCTTCAGCATTGTCCATCTCTGTGTAACTTTGTTTGTCCTATATATTTGTGATTCATGTGGATTTAAAAAAGTTACAATGAAACCTTAGCCCATTCTAAAAACTCAGACTGTTCACAGTTTTTCCTTAGAAAACTAGTGCCCGCTTTTTTATTTTCAGTCTGCATGGATTTGAGGTTCCTTTCTCCTTCTCTCTCTAAAATCTATATTAGGGAAAAGAAAATCTTGCAACTAAAGGACAAAAGGATTGAAGAATTGGAGGAGCAGGTATGCATCTTTACTATTACTCTAGTCTGGAGCTCTGCCTTAAGTGAGGAAAATGCTTTATGATTGGATCATTGATGAACGCTCGACTCCCTGCGTATCCGCAGCTAAGAAGTTTGATGGTGTGCCTTGAAACTCAAAACTCAGAGCAGCATTCTGCAACTTCAGACGAACCAACATATAGCAACTCTGAACCGCTAGTTGCAGAGACATCTTCGGCAAGCACCGGCGCAGGGGCCAAAAAGACCAATGGTCGAAGACAAAAGAAGTGATGAAGCTCACTTGTTTGCACCATCATTTAATGCATACATGGCTAACTCTTGATTATTTTCATATATTAATTTGGATCATACACTGAACACAAGTACACTTCTGTATCTATTAAGTGAAGAAAATTAAAATACATTTCAACCTGAACTCAAATGGGAATCCAATATTACTAACTTCGTTCCCAGAGATATCTTTTTATAAGGTAATAAAAACTGAAACTGGGAACTAATTTTTACTTTTTTAAACACACAAAACCCACTCCAACCACAGACCTAAACTCCCCCAAAAGTATCTATTTTATTTAACCTATTATCACATATCCAGTGTTGATTGTCTAAATTTTGATAATTTGGACACCTAAAAAAGTTGGGTCTGAAGATCGATTCCATCGTTTTCATCCAAACCAGATTTTCGGCGATGAAAATGAAAGAAACCAATGTAGAAAACAAATTAATTATCTCCTTCCAAACTAATAACTCATTAAAGCATCTAAAGCAATGAAGCATTGAGCTTTTAGAAAGAATGACCACATAATTGCCACGTCGTTTTAATGTACTTTTATGTATAAAAAAACAAAAACAACTATTACTTCTTTTCTATAAAAGCGATTTATTTTTCTTTTTGGGTTGTCCCATTAATATTAACTTATTTTTCAAAATAATAAAAAAATTACTTTTTAAAATATGTGGAATCAATCATTTTTCAACTTTTACAATGCTCCTTATTTTACAGATAGATAGAGTATTGTAATTTGAAATGTTCAAAAGAATCAAAACTGTAATAATCAAACCACGAATCATAATCGATAATTATTTAATTTCAAATTATACTCATGTAGAACATGATTAGTTTGAAACTTAACGACCAATTCGAAATTGTAACATCATTCTTTTTATCTAATTTAATATATATTATATATAAATAAAGAGTTATTTTTATAATTTATAAAATTATGTTAGAGTTATGAATATATTAATAATAAAAAAATAAATTTTTTGAAGTTGAAATACGAACACTAGTGTTCTAATTTAATAGAATGAAAATTAATTAATGAAAGTACATAGAAATTTTCAAAAATTAAATCAAAATAATTAAAGATTTTTAACATTGAAATCGCTGTTTAACGATTTAGAATAATCAAACAAAATAAAAATAAAAATATCTAAATTTTTTGGATGATGATGAGCGCGTGGGCCCCAGCTGACTAAGCTTTGTCAACTTCCACTCATCTCGTCCCCTATAAATAAGCTACTCTCCCTCCCTTCTCACAGCCCTCTGCTTGCATTTCCCCAATTTCTCCTTGCAATCGAAATTATTCCTCTTCTCCAAAACCCTGATTCTCGATTTTCTGTCTTTCAATCTCAATCATGGCTTCTTGCGCCATTTCTTCACCTCTCGAGGCTCTCATTTTTGGTACATTTAAAGCTCTCTTAACTAATTTTTGGAATGAGAACATAAACTCTAGAAAAACGAATGGAGTTTTAATTTTAATATATTTTCATGTTTAATGAGCAGATTTGGATGATACCTTGTACTCCTCCAACACTGGAATTGGCCGAGCTCTTAAACGAAACGTTGAAGGTTAATATAATCATGATTTATTTCATTAGATAAATAAATTCATCTCCAGAGGAATTAAATTTAGTTGATGATTATTCTTAATTTCAGATTATCTGGCTGAGAAATTTGGACTTTCTGAAACGGAAGCTCAGGATATGAACAGAAAGCTCTTCACAACTTATGGCAGTTCCTTAGCTGGCCTTCGTGTAATTAATTTATCAAATCATCAATTATTATGCCTAACATATATATATATATATATATATATATATATTGCATATTCATTTTTCAAAGTTATAATAATAATAATAATAATAATAATAATAATAATAATAATTCTGTTTTTCTTCCTTCCTTTTTCTTTTTGCAGGATTTGGGATATGACATTCATCCCGATGACTACCATAGGTAACAAAAGCCTACCTTTTCTTCCCATTTAAATTAAGAACTTAATTTGTACTAATTTCCATTTTGTGATAATTAATTTCGTTAATGATAGTTTCGTGCACGGAAGATTACCCTACGATTTGATCAAACCCGACGCCAAGCTGCGTAACGTTCTGCAATCGATCAAACAGCGCAAAATCGTAAGATCAAAAACCAATTTTATCTTATTTTTTCCAAAAAAAAAACAAGAGAGAAATTCTTACCGGGGCTATATAATGTTTCGTAGATTTTCACGAATTCGGACAGAGCTCACGCGATAAAAGCGCTGGATCGCCTCGGAGTAAGCGACTGCTTCGAGAGAATCATATGTTTCGAAACGATGAATCCCGGTCTGTGGAAAACGGCGCGCACCGACGAATTTCCTGTGGTGTTGAAGCCGTCGATGGAGGCGATGAGGATCGCCGTCGACGCCGCAGATATTGATCCCCGCCGCACGGTACGACCTCGTTTCATCGGTTTGTTTTTTTAAAAATTATTGCTTTATTTTTTGAGTTTCTGTTTTTATTTTGAACTGCAGATGTTCTTCGATGATAATGTGAAGAATATAGCCGCCGGGAAGGCTGTGGGGCTTCGGACAGTTCTGGTAAGAATTTGGGGTAGTTTTCCTTCCCAGTGTGCCGGAGCGGTGCACCGGTTTTTGTTATTGACTGCTTTAAATTGCGCCACGTGTATTTGTCGGTGATATTCGCGGCATGAATTAGATTGAATTTTTGCAAGGAGTAGTGACACGTGATTATTTATACACACGTGTCGGATATAAATTTTCTTATCTTTGATTTTCGTTCACCCAAAAACATTTACTTTACTTGAGAAATTCTACTAGAATATTAATTAACTTCAAAATAGACAAAAGTGGGATAAGAAGAAAATGACAAATTTTGGGTGAATTAAACGTTCAGGAGAATTATAGATTGTTAATCTATTACTAATTGTTAAATTAAATTAGAGCGTTAAATTATTGTGTTGGACTAATTGACAATTGCTAGTTTATTTCTAATTATGATTAATTTGGTTAAAAATAATAAAATATATTGTTGTTTTGATTGAAAAAGGTTGGGAGAGGAAGAAAGAGCAATGAATCAGATTATGTAATAGAGAAGGTGAGAAGCATGATGAAAGTGATCCCAGAAATATGGGAAGTGGCAGTAGGTGAGGAAGAGGATAAGAGGATAAGCCTTACAAGGAATGAAATGGATTCTATTATTTCACACACTACTGTTGCTGCATGAGGGACTTGTACATATCCAAATTATCATTAATTGCTATGTACAGTACAACCTGTATATTCATCTCTCTACATGTATGTATGTAAATTATGTAACATTTGTATGCATTCCCAATCCCTTTCTTATTTTCTCATCAATTTAATTAAATCAAATTCCTTTCATCATACGAGAGATTCATGTTTTAATTAAACACACTGAAAAGGTCTGGTAATGTCTTCTTTAATTTCTCGACAAATTAATATTACCAATAGTGGTCTATGACCACATTTCTATATATATAGATATATAAAGATCGATAGATTCATGTAAAAAGGGAGACATTAGTATAAACAGTAATGTTCCACCGCCCGCGGCGGGCACATCTTAATGTGCCCGCGGCTGATGTGGTAATGCCACGTCATTGCTACATCAACATGTGAGTTACTATATTTTCATTTCTTTGTTAAATTTATTTTTTATTATTATTTTTTATTGAATAGTATTAAACTATACCCTAACCAATGAACCCTAGTCAGAAAGTGATAATTAATAAAAAAATATTAAGAATTTAATATATATCTACATGGCATGCCACATCATTCGTGGGCATATTAACCCCGCCCGCCGCGGGCGGGTGAGCATTTTCGTTAGTATAAAATATGAATTGATCTTTAATATAGATTCAATGGACATTAATAGTTAGGGAGGACATTAATAATTAGGGACTTAATTAATTAAAATATAAATTACCGTTTGCATTGTTATATTACAATGCAACAAGAGTACAATATAACAATGCATCAGCGTATAATTGTAAAATTAATATGCTAGGAGAAAATTAAGAGATGAGGGGATATTCAAAACAATTGAATTTTCCTACTAAATAGCAACTAGCACCAATTAAAAAAGCATTTACTACTCCAATACTTCCGATTATCCATGTAAACTGCAACCAAAAAATCTGTAGAAAATGGAAAATCAACGCCACAGCGACCAACACGACCATTCACACATTGCAAATTAAAATTAAGTAATGCAAATTATAATATATTACAATGCAAGTAAACGGGAAACGAATAATAATCTCATATATGCTATATATAAAGAAATTATCTACTTAAATAACTAAATGCAAATATATATTTTTTCAATGCAAACATATGCACGCTTATTATTACACTCATTCTATCTAAATAAATCATCTTTGAAATTAAATTGATACCGTAACAAATGAAAAAATATAACATAATATGATTGAACTTGAAATATTAATCGTCTATTAACAATATACAACTCTTGTGCATTGTGAATTTTGAATTATTTAGTCTCAGAGTGAATAATTAACAAGATATGAAAAACATACTGCAAATTATAACATGTTACAATGCAAGTAAACGAATATCATATAACAATTTCATCTATGCTATATGTATAAACAATGCATTCAATTAGATAACTAAATGCAAATATACATTATATCAATGCAAACATATTCACGTTTGTTATTACATTCATTCAATCTGAATAAATCGATTATGGAAACAACAATTAACATATTATTAATCTCTCATAAAATATGTCAAGTATCTAATACAAATCGGTTATGGAAACAACAATAATTAAGATATTATTAATCTCTCATTAAATATGCAACTGAATTGGAAAAAAAAAAAGAGTTAATATGATAAAATAACCCTTTTATTTAAGGAAAGATAAAAAATAACCCTCCTAATAAAAACTATAAATAATAGCCCTTTTTAGAAAAATTAGACTAATTTAACCTTCTTATATTTTGTCATCAATCCAAGTTTCTCCATAATAAACAATAACACTCTTAGAGCTCATCTGAAATATATATAAAAAAAATAAAATTAGTAATAATCACTATAAACATAATAAGAAGCGACAAATCATAAAAATAATAAAGAAAATTGAATATTTAACATGCGAATCCCGAGAGCACGGGGTCACGGGATTCGTGTGTTTTACGGGTGTTATACACAAATACACGAATCCCGCGACCCTGAGCTCGCGGGATTCGTATGTTTTAACGTTTTCTTAAACAAGAAATTCCCAAAAGATCATTAACGTTTTCTTAAACACACGAATCCCGCGAGCCCGGAGTCGCGAGATTCGTGTGTTTGACGAGCATTATGGTAGAACACACGAATCCCGCGAGCCCGAGGTCGCGGGATTCGTGTGTTTTACGAGTATTATGGACACATGAATCACGAACACACACACACGAACACACGAATCCCAAGGTATGCATCAATGTGACTCGTGAGCGGGATTTCTTAAACAACACACGAATCCCGCGAGCCCGGGGTCGTGGGATTTGTGTGTTTTAGCGTTTTCTTAAACAACACACGAATCCCGCGAGTGTGGAGTCGCGTAATTCGTGTGTTTTATGGGTATTATAAACAAACACATGAATCCCGCGACCCCGGGCTCGCGGGATTCGTGTGTTTTAGCGTTGTGTTAAACAACACACAAGCATACTCTACACACACACGACCATACACTAACACACACAGGAACATACACACACACACTAACACACACGAACACACACACTCCATACTCACACACACACGAACATACACTGCAACACATGAACTCACACTCCATACACACACAACTCAAACACACTACACACACGACACACACACGACTCAAACACACTACACACACGAACACGTAAACGCACACGAACACATGCACACTACATACACGAATGACCCCAAACACACATGCACACATGCACAATCCACGAGCTCCGGGATATTTTACGAGTATTTTTCACAAACACACGAATCCCGCGACTCCGAGCTCGCGAGATTCGTGTGCTTTAACAATTTCTTAAACAACACACGAATCCCGCGAGCTCGGAGTCGCGGGATTCGTGTGTTTTACGGGTATTTTACTCTCGCGGGATTCGTGTGTTAAAGAAAATACACACTACATACACGAACGTACACTAACACACACATATACATACACGAACATAAACACAAAATACACACACGAACACACACACACACGACACAAACATACTACACACACGAACACAAACATGCGGAGTAAATTCCCCACCTCGCTCTCACAATCCACGGCCCCTTGATGATTCCCCACCTCGCCTCTCACAATCCAAGGCGTCGATAGCTGTTGAATGACTGGTATAGAAGCGAGTTCGAGCAAATAGTTCGAGTTCGGCTTCTCATCCTTGCCGGAGGAGAAAGGCGAGCGCTGATAGTTCGCCAATTCCGGGGACGAACGACGCGAGAACAAGAACGACGAGCAACAGTAATTTTTTCTCCAATAAAAATCCAAAAATATGAAAAAGAAAGTAGAAGGGTAATTTCGCCTATTATTTTAAAAAAGGGCTATTATTTATGTTTATTATACTTAGGGCTGTTATTTATCTTTAATATTAAAAAAAAGCTATTTTAATTTTCGCCCCAAAAAAAATTATATGATATATTTTCTCTCTTATTAAAGACGCACAACTTCCTAACACAAAAAATTATAAATAAATGTAATGCAAATTATACGAAATTGCAATGCAAATTATAAAATTTTACAATGCAATTAATTAAGATATATATAATTTGATATCAAACGAATTATGGTAACCGTCATCCTTGTGTTTATGTCAATTATAATTTCTTTAGCATATGTGTCGGTATTATCAACAAGAATTAAGGATATTTTTTTCCCCTCATCAATAAAACCGTTTATTACCTTAATTAGTAGAAATTGTGAATTTTACTATCATGATATGATTACATAAATATCATTATCGTCATATTTATGGAATATTTTAATGTATTTAAAAAAAAGGGGTAATAGGTAAAATTACCCACTTTCATAAAATAAAGATAAAAAATACCCACTTAAAAATAAAAGATAAAAAATACCCACTTTTTACAATAACATGATGAATTTCATCATGTGGTCATGTTAAAATACCAACTTTTTACAATAACATGATGAATTTCATCATGTGGTCATGTTATTCAAGTTATTTTGAATTTGAATAACATGAACACATGATCAATTTCATCATGTTATTGTAAAAAGTGGGTATTTTTTATCTTTTATTTTTAAGTGGGTATTTTTTATCTTTTACTTATCAAAATGGGTATTTTAGCATTTACCCCTAAAAAAAATCCAAATTAATAATAATCGTCGATTTACTAAAATTAATGGTTGAGATAACTTCATATTTTATATCCAAAACTCCATTTGCATATGATCTACATCATATCTCTCTCTCTATGTATATATATAATATTGCATTTTTTTTTATTTCACAAATCTATAATATTGAGGAATTACAAGTAGGGGTACACTACAAAAAAAAGCTAAACTGGCAACGGAATTGACGATGGAATGGTGTTCCGTCGTCCTCTGGCGACGGACTGACGACGGAAATTAACAAATAATGCTAACGACGGACTGGCGACGGACTGACGACCGTTTTTTTGGCGCGTAAGCTGGCGCCAATGTTAATGACGGACTGGTCGACGGACTGGTCCGTCGTCCGACCAGTCCGTCGTTAGTCCGTCGTGAAATTTTTAATTTTTTTTTAATTAATTTTTATACCGGACGACGGACTGGTCCGTCGCCCAGTCCGTCGTCCCGCCCTATTTATCGGGCAGAATGACATTTCGCGAAACAAAACACTCCAGCGCCTACATTCTTCTTTCTCCGGCGATTTGAAGCGAAATCCGGCGATTCCAACCTTCCACCGGCCAAAGCAACCCCAGGTATGTGTATTAGTTCGATTTCCCTCCCCCCTCCTCTTAATCTCGACATTTTTGTAATTAATTGGCTCCGTTTTTGTCCCCGGAGAAGCACCCCATTTTCCTCCTCTTCTGTCGCCGTCGCCCAGCCGCCGCCGCTGTCACCGCCGGGCAGCACCTCCACAGGTATGTTATTTCCTTTTTTTTTTAATTTTGTTAATTATTTGATAATTTTGACTAATTATTTGATAATTATTAAATTAGTGTTAATTGTGGTTAATTGTTAAATTATTGTGAAATTTAGTTAATTGTTTAATTAGTGTTAATTGTTTGATAATTATAGTTTGAGTGTTTAATTAAATTAGTGTTAATTATTTGTTAATTAGTATAGGTGTAATTAAATAGTTTCATTATTTAATTAGTTTAATTAAATTTTTAAGTAGTTTTTAATTTAATTAGTTTAGTTATTTAAATTAGTATTAATTGATTGTTAATTATATGAATTTACTTAATTAGTTAAATTGTTGAAATAGGTTAATTGTTTAATTTGTTTATATTGTTAAGTAATACTATAGGTTATTGTTTATATTGTGTTAATTGTTTAATTAGTTAATTAGATTAATTATTTAGGTTATGGTTTAATTAGATTAATTAATTAATTATGGTTATTTAAATTAGTATTAATTGATTGTTAATTATATGAATTTCCTTAATTAGTTAAATTGTTGAAATAGGTTAATTGTTTAATTTGTTTATATTGTTAAGTAATACTATAGGTTATTGTTTATATTGTGTTAATTGTTTAATTAGTTAATTAGATTAATTATTTAGGTTATGGTTTAATTAGATTAATTAATTAATTATGGTTTAGTATTTAATTAGATTAATTAATTAGGTTATGGTTTAATTAGGTATTTTAATTGTTAATTATGTAATTAGTTTATATTGTTAATTAATATATTATATAGCTATCTAGGTTTAATTACTTTATTTACTTTAATTTAATTGTTAATTAGTTAATGTCATTTATAGTTAATTTGATAATTATGTGTAATTAAGAATATGGTTTTTTTTTTTTTTTTTTTTCGAATACTCCAAGATTAATCACCAAACCACCTTATAACTCCAAACTCCAAATTCGTTCCCAAAGGGAATCGAACCCGGGTCTTCCACTTAGTGGAGGAACCCGGTGGCCAGTGGGACAAGCCCCCTGGTTTAATTAAGAATATGGTTGAATTAACTAGGGTTATAAGTTTGAATAATTGATTATGTTTAATTGGCTTTCTTGAATTAATTAGCGTTAGTTTGAATAATTGGTTAGTGTTATAATTGTTTAAATAAGTTAATTTTATAGTTAATTATTTAATTAGTTGAGAATGTTAATTAATATAGGTTTAATTAATTAATTTAATTGTTTAATAAGTTATTAATTTAGTCAGTTTAATTATTTAATTAGTTTAGATTGTTAATTAGTATATATAAGATAGTTCCCAACTAGTATATATAAGATAGTTAGTTTAATTATTTAATTAGTATATATAAGATAGTTTAGATTGCTAATTAGTTTAATGGTTTATGTTAATTATAGTTTAATGGTAATTATAGTTTAGATTGTTTATTAGTTTAATTTAATTGTTAATTAGTTTATGTTAATTATAATTTAATTACTTTAATTAAATTTGTTTAGGACCCGCCTTTCGCTTTATGCTAACCGAAGTGAATATTGAAATAATTTAGTGTTTAAATTGTTAATTAGTATTAGTTAATTGAGCGTTAGTTTAATTATATGTTTAATTTGTTTAATTAGGGTTTCTTCAATTACGCATGTCGCCTCCCGACTCCTCTCTCAGCCTTTTCGAGCCGCCTTCTGCCGCTCCGGCGCTCTCTACTTCGGTGAAAGGTAATTAAATAATAATAATGTACTTATTTATTTACTTAGGTTAATTAAATGTAAATAATTAGGTAATTAAATATATTTGGCTAGACGTAATAAATTGTTTAGGTCAAGTTTGTTTAAGATTATTAATTATCTTAATTTAGATTAATGTTGTATTTATATATATATATATATATATATATTATGACATTGGGATAGACATAATTAATTTCTTAGGGATCTTCTCCCTTTGGGATAAATTTTGATTATGTCTTAAGGATCTTCTCCCAATATGTGTAATATTATGTTGTCGTGGTTTGATGAGATGCATGTGTTGTGATATTTTAAATATTATGTACGAATGTTTTGATCATGAAATGTATGTTGGGATATTTTCATGATTGTGTCAGCTGACTGTTTTGATTAGATTTAGTGATGTGTGATATTAATTTGGATGCAATCAACTGCAAATAAATCTCCAAAAATGACCAAATTAAATGACCGAAAATAACCAAATGCAATTAATTGCAAATGAACTTATAATATTCGTCGGCAAACCATTATTCTCAACCTGGGACCATAATTTTCATAATTCTCGTCCTCTATTGTCGTGCACTATTCTACTCCAAATCAACTTATAATTCTCTTCCTCTATTTAACTTCAAATAATTCAACTCTCATTTAACACTTTCCTAAGTGAGTCTATGTTTACACATGCGCAATCTTCATTTAAATTAATATCTCATTTAATAGACCACTAATATATTCTTGCCCTCTCCGTAACTAAGTCAACTTCATTTTACTATGTAAATACTTATTAATATTAATCAGGGTTATAAAAATGAGTCGAGATTGGATGTATCTGCGTTTACTTCCGAATGGGGGATTTAATCTGCACTTCCTTGCTGGGCTTGACGAGTTCTTAAGATTTGCAAGTAGTCAGCCTCAGTTAATGGATGGAGAAAAAATCAAGTGTCCGTGTGTGAAGTGTAAGAATATATACTTTAGAAGTACAGATGTTGTACAGCTTCATCTCGCTAAAAAGGGTTTCACACGGGGTTACGAGATCTGGAGGTTTCATGGTGAAAATGAAATACCTTCATATGCTCAAGAAACACGTGTCGACGTAGATGTAGAACCCGAAGAAGAATACGGGACATACCACGCGATGGTTCATGATCTCGGGGGTCACTCTTTTAACAACCAGTGTTTGCGTGATCGGAGGCGTAATATCCACTATTGGCTTATATGTAAAGAGTTTCCTTGACTCAAGCCTTAACTATACGTTCTTGAAATTTTAATTAACTCTACGTATACGTCATTTGCCTATCATGAGCAGTATTTATTTATTTATTTTCAACATAATAGATGTCTTCGAGTCGGCGCGGTTCACCACGAGATGATGTGGGGACTCCTCGTGGTAGGGGTTCACGCCGATCACAGCTATCCGTTGGACGGGGTAGTTCCCCGGGCTCATCGCCTGGATATGAGTCCGGGACCGGCGGTCTGAGCCACCATATTGGTGGCATACACATAGGCGGTCCGTCTTCTTGCTCTGACACTGATGGTCAGAGAGAGCGTAGACCCACAAGTGACTTTGTTCTATCTGTGAGTGAGCTGGGGTACGTAAATGCAATCACATCTTCAATTTTGACAATTATTTAATTAGTTATTCAAAAATCTAACATAAGTCAATCTAAAATTACTTATGCAGGGGATTTTACCCGCATGCCGACCCGGCAGATTACATTTGGGAACTATTTAAGATAGTTCCCAACCCGACTGGATACAGTTGGAAGCTCACGCCTGAGGACGTGAGACAGCGATATTGGGAGGAGTTTAAGATTCGAAAATTTACTAAAACTTTCAAATTCATTCTTAATTATAACTTATAACTACAATTTCTAACATACATTTTTAATGCTAGAAAAAATTTACTTGGGAACCGGCACTCGATGCCAAGATTCGGGAGCTATGGTATAATAAGATCCGGGAGAGATATAAGGATTATATTTGCGGGATTAAGAGGAGGAGGAATGATCCGCCACCCAGAGGTGGGAAGCCTGGGTGGTGGACTGATGATGTGTGGATGGGTTGGCTTGCTTACTGGTCATGGGATGATGTTGTGGCCAAATCCCAGGCAGCGAGGCGCAACCGGATGTCTGAACCTCAGGGACCGGGTACTGGTCCTATCAAGCATAGGGGAGGGTCCAAGTCGGTCATGCAACGAGCTGAGGAAAAGGTAATAATATACTTTAAATAATAATTATAATTATGTGGTACAATTTTAATTCATATACACATGTTTCAATGACACAACTAAATTGTGATCTGATGCATAGGGCCGTGAGCGGGGAGTAGCTTCGATTGAGTGCATGTTCGACTCTTTTCTGGATGAGCATCGATACGCGGACGGGACATACACCGATCCGAAATCTGAGACGATAGCGGTAAGTCTTAATTTCAAAAGAATATATATATATATATATATATATTAGGTTTTCAATATTTATAATATGTATACTAACAAATGTTTGTTTCCTGACGTTTACATGCATGCAGACTGAGGTGTTTCGCCGTGCTGACGAGGAGCGGACCTAGCTACCCGAGGGGGACCACGATGCAGTCAACATAAACGAGCTGTATCTGGAGGTTCTTGGCGGCCCGGACAAGAAGAAGAGGATGTTCGGCACGGGAGGCGCGGCGAAGGCCCTGAGAGCATCCAGATTTGGGGGCTCCTTGTCCATATCACAAGCATCCAGAGACGAGGTTGAGGAGCTACGGCGCCGAGTCGAGGAGCAGGATCGCGAGCGCCGTGAGTACCTTGCTGAGCAGCAGAGATTGGCTGAGCAGATGGTGCTCATGCAGACTCAGTATGCCGACATGATGCGCTGGATGCAGTCTCAGCAAGGAGGAGGTAGTGCACCCTTCTTTCCCTCTTATCAGCCTTCCCCGTCTGATGCCCCTCCCCAGTTTCCTCCTGATGATGATTATGATTCGTAGATATGCTACTGATACACTTTACTATTTTTTTATTATATGGTTTGTCGTGGGATGTTACTGATACATTGTTTTATTTTGTTCATTATATGAAATCCGCGTTCATTTTGAATTTAATTTGATTGGTTCAATTTTAAATTATTGTTCAATGTTGGATTATATTTGTATTGTTTGTTGTGACACGTTTTAGGTAATGAATAATAAAAAAACAAAATTAATTATTAAAAAAAAAAAAATTTTACTTGGCGACGGACTGCAGTCCGTCGCCAGGTCAACGGTCAACGACATCTGGCGACGGACTACAGTCCGTCGCCACTAACAACGGATTAAATCCGTCGTTAGCTTTCCGGTGCCATCAACGGCCACCGGGAGACTCTGACGACGGATTTACAGTCCGTCGTCCCTAACTATGGATAAATTTCGTCGTCAGTCCGTCGTTAGCTA
Source organism: Leonotis leonurus (assembly GCA_026898415.1). NCBI lineage: Eukaryota > Viridiplantae > Streptophyta > Magnoliopsida > Lamiales > Lamiaceae > Leonotis > Leonotis leonurus. Next base: position 1,004,200 of record JAPKLX010000088.1, on the reverse strand, counting down.
ACGACGGACTGTATTTTCCGTCGTCCGGTGGGCTAACGACGAACGAAATACAGACGGAAAAATTTCGTCGCCAGTCCGTCGCTAGCCTCCCGGGACGACGGATTTCCTAAGCTAACGATGGATTTTTCCGTCGCCAGAACAACTTTTTTTTGTAGTGGTATAACTGAATCAAAGTATTTACGGCATAAACGAATCTAACTCGAGTCTCAAACCGAACTATAATTATTTTTTGCGTTGAATCTGAGGCTAATGGTATTTGGTTCGAAAGGTTTGCAAATATATTCAAATATAATATTTAGAAGCGGGACTTCGAATAATTCGCAAACTTTATATACGAACTAGTAATATAAAAAATATATTAATTTAAATAATTTAATATAGAGTTCTTTAATGAGTTTGAACTCAAATATTTAATGAACTCGAAACAAATTTAAATTTACTTTCACATCTAATAATAAAACAATCAAACTTTGTTTTAGTTTATTATTTATCAAATTAAACTAGATTTTCATTTTCAAACTTCAAATCGAATTTGAGTCAGACAATAACTTTTAAATTTTAAAATAAATTAAACTCGAATTTGATCGTGTATTCTGATTTAGTTGGATTACAACATTAATAGGGAGCACACAGCATCAATCGACTCAACGACACATGAAATCCTCAAACTTCGGACTAATTTTGATTTAAATATATTGCATGTTAAGAAAAATGATTTTAACTCAATTTAACCTTAACTAGTTATTAATTATAACAATTATGATACAAGGAATAATGATTGAGGGTATATTTGGTATATTAATATAATATACATAACTTGTAAATGATTTATAAACTAAAAAATTCAATGTTCTTTCCAAATGTATTGAATATGATGCAATTAATGTTCAAAATTTATTTTAGCGCATTCATCGTTGTTAATTTTGAAAAGATAGTAATAAATTGACATAATATCTAAAAATATAATGTCTATATTTACTAAATTAACCTTTTATCGATTATTGGTTATGTCAAAAATATGAATTAATAATTAATAATTTTACAATTTGCCATAAATCATCTGAAATTAAAATATTTTATGTTATCATATATACAGTTACTTAAATTATTATATTACCAAAATCAACTTGATTTTGTTCTCTCCAAATTATATTTATATAATTTCATAAACAAAATATATTCTTAAAAAATTATATCAATACATAATAAATACATACATATTTATTTGTAACAAATAAATTTTTTACACTATTTTTTATTAATTTATGTTTCATTAAACTTGAGATTTTATTATATTTTCTTTTTGAGATATACTCATTTATGTGTTGAATATTAGTAAATGAATATATATCTATATATGTAATTTTATTTTCCCTTCATAATAATAACAATGATTTATTTTAATTTTTGAGAAATAAAAAACTAAATTTACTTGTGATTTAATTTTACTCTATTTGAATTATAGTAAAAATGTTGTCATATCATGCATGATACTCCATAAATTCGTTAAAATTAATTATTTTTAATTAAAAAGTCGATATATTGATGATAATTATATATGTAATCAAAAAATATAATAATTTATAATTATATGCTATGTTCATAGATTTTGTTGGATAAAATTTCAGTTTAAAAGTAAAAATTAATATTTTATATATATATTTACAATATTTCACTAATATAGAATCATATCAAAATTGTTTTAATCAAGAATATAAATAGAAAAATCACAATCATAATTAATTAGTGTAAATATTTAATGATAATTTAAGTGTGAGGGTATACATGTAAAATTATTTTTTCCCATTTTATATTATTCACTTCGTCCACGATAAGTGTATTGTGAGTAAGTGGACACATGTTTTAAGAAAATTATAATGTGTTCTTTTGGTGGAGGAATAAATCCACTTAGGGCATGTTCGGTTAGTGAGTATTATAATACCAAGACTCCATCTTAGTATTTCTATCTAGGATAAAATTTGTCATTGGGGGCAGGATAAGACTCAAAATATTAGGATTAGCTATCCTAGATAGCTTTTTAAAATTTTATCTTGTCAACCAAACACAAGATAATTATTATTTATGTTCTAATCCTATAAACCGAACACTCCCTAAATAGTGAGATGTGATGTGACTTATAATGTTGGAAGATATGTGAGATCATGTATTAAAAATGAAGAGATACATTCTTTATGGACGATCTGTTTGGTAATAATGATACACTTATTGTGGACAAAATGAATATATATTTATAATTCTAATAAACTACTCTTTCCGTCCACAATAAGTGTATCATTATTATCCAAATGAGTCGTCCACAAAGAGTGTATCACTTCATTTTTAGTCAGTGGCAGATCCAAAGAGGAGCTAAGAGAGGCTAAATTATTATTTTTTTAAAGATATTTATACTTATAAAATTGTAAAATCACCTATATTTTATCATTTCTACTATTAATATGAAATGTAAGAAAATTTATTTTTAATTTGATATATTTAAATTCAGTCCCTACTAATTACTTTTCTTGGATCCGCCACAATTTTTAGTACATGGTCTCACATATCTTCCAACACTATAAATCACATTATATCTCACTATTTAGTTGACTTCTTTCTCCACTAAAACAACACATCTTTTCTTAAAACATATCTCCACTCCCTCACACTTATCATGAATGGAGGTTGTATCATATCTAACCATTTAGGCCCCATTTGATAGGGATGAAAAGGACGGTAATAAAAGGTAACTAGCCTTTATTGTCTGTTTGGTAGACATGAGATTATAATAGTCAAGTCCATCAAGGCCCGCCCTTAAATGAACTGTTCGGACTAGTTATACAACTGATGTATTGGTTGGGTTAAAAATTAACTTGAGATTTTAGTAGTCTTTTAAATTTTGAAAATCCAAAAATGCCCCCCAACATTTCTTCAGATCGTCTAAAATTATTTGAAATGAACTAAAACTTTCAAAACTTCATTTGGTCGTAAAAAATTCTCGTCAAAAGTTTTTATTTTTTACTTTGAAATTTATCAAAAGTTTTTTATGCACAAAAGTATAAATTTCAATTATTGTTGAAACCGTTCATTCTTTATCTGGGTTTATTATATTTGTATCCGATTAGATAGAAATTGTTAGCTAGAAGTACTCTGCGCAAGAAGTTTTCAAACCCTAGCTAATTGCGGTATGTTCAAGAGGATTATACTAGAAATCTTGTGTTAAAGGTACGTTTTTAACTTGCAGAGATAATTTTCTGTGTTGAGTGCTTTTATGTTGATTTATTGATTTTTCACTTTAACACACTTTGAACGAATTGTGAAGGGAAAATGTTTGCAATTCTTTTGCAAGTCGTAACTCATTACTTGAAAGTGTAATACAATAATTGGAATTGAGCATTAGAATGCTGCAGTTCAGTGGAATTGATTACCCACAAAACTTCAATCTTTACGAGTGATTAATCACCTGAAGATAGAAAGGGCTTCGAACCCTTCGTATGTCTACCTTCTACCTTCCCTTTTCACCATTAAAATGATAATTTCTACAATTCATTATTTAAGAAAGGACAAATAAGTAATTTTCATATCATATTGTAGTAAATTATATTCTACCAAACAATCAATTTAGATAACTAATAAATGATGTTTTCTATGATACCAAACATGAAGTTAATCTTGCCGCATCAATACTCACCTGTAGCTGTAAAAATTAACTTAACTTCCCTTAACCTAACCTATAAACCAAACGGACCCTTATATCTCAGACATTAGTCTTCGTGTCATTATTTATTTTGAAAAGCATTCAAACGTCATCAGTTAGTTACTCTTTATAATTGTTTTTGAATGATTATGTGTATTTAGTTTGCAGCGAAGAAAAGATAAAAGAATAATGATTAATAATTAGTGTTAATGGATAAAAGTACCCACTTTGAGAATTTGTATGTTAAAAATACCCAAAACATTAACATACATGTAGAAAATACTCATTTTATTTTTAAAATGTAAAATAGTACATAAAAGTCTTACACCTTCTTACACACTCTTACCTACATATGCTAAAGTAGAGTAAAAATTGAGTCTAGATTAATGTTCTTTTGGACTATTATGTTTGTATGATATATATCATACATATCATACAAACAACTTATACTAACGGATATAACCCCACAAGTTATATCCGTAAAAAATCCTTCAAAGCTTCAAACCATTCTATAGAATTATCTTGTATCTGACTTCAAACAGACTGATATTGAAGATATAAATCAGGTAATTGCAATATAATGTTGCTATAGTTCAATATAATGGTGGACCACTGGTATAACTGCTCTGGACCGCTCGAACCTCTCGTAGACAGACCAGCGGTCCAACATGTATTTTCCAGCGGTCCATATTGTTTCTTGTAGTAGATGATATTTGTGAATGTTTTAGTATATATTGATAGTTAATTTAAAGATTCTTACTATGTTTACATGAAAATGTTATTTTGATATTTGTATTAGTTGCATGTTTATTTAATTTAACTTTAAATTATGATTTTTGTGTGAAATAATAATAATTGGATGCATTCACGGTTGGACCGCTGGAAGAAGGCATATAAACCACCTGGGACCGCCCAGTGTCCATCGAGCGGTTCATAGGGTTTTTTCCAGCGTTCCATCCATAATAATATTTATATGATCTATGTGATAACATATCAATAGTTAATACTTGAAAAAAAAAGTGTTTTTATTGATTGTAGATAATATCCGAATACACTTATGTCTAATTTCTATTTTTTTATTTGTAGAAGATGGATTGTCAAATTGTAAACGTTAAATTTGGAGGTTATTAGGTTAATTGTAGCTACGTGAATGGACAAGAGCAGATTGCACCACTTTCGAGAAATGACATTTCGATATACAATCTTAGAATTTGTATTAACAACATGTTAATGTCGTCGGGCAGAGAGTATGAAATTTTTTACTTGTCGGCATTGCGAAGTGGACAAATGATGCAGAATTGGTTGCTTTATGCATGAACGTCGCAAATCCTACGATATATGTTAGTTATATCAACCAATCTTCGTTTTATATGGGTGGACCATCACAAAGCTCAAACTTAAATGATGAACTAGAAAATATCAGAAGGATTGCAACTTCGTCGGATTGGTTTGATGATTTTTACCCCGCATACATGAACTTCGGTTCGACGAGCAGAGTAAATGATATTCCGGACTTGAATGATGCATATGGATATGGACAGGGACAGAGTCAAGGTCAGGGTGAAGATCAATATCAAGGCTGGGGACTTTGCTGCATGGATCCACGAGGAATGAGGTATACGACATTTACTAGAACTTATGTATCCTAGTGCGGGTGATAATGATGAAATCCAAGTCCCAGAAGCATACTTATGCAATTGGTTAATTCCAATGGTCCCGCCTAGTGCTACAGCTTCAGATGTGTTTTGTGAAGAAAATCTAATACTATAAGAGTTGGCCGAAGGATCTATTTTTGATGATAAGGAGTAGCTTAGAATTACAGTTGGTTTGTGGAATCTTGAAAAGACAACAAAATATAGAGGGACTAGATCGGACACAGTGATTGTTCATTCAAACTGTGTGCTTGTTCTCATGGAGGGTCGTGGCTTGTAATGAATTTAATGAATTTTTGTGGCGAGCACACGTACGGTGATGGTATCACAAACATTGGACCGAAAAAGGTCCACAAAAAAGTGATCGGTGCGTATTTTGCAAAGAAAATGCGAAACACAAATGAAATCATAAAGCCTAAAGTTATTCAAAACGAGTTGATGACTTTGTTTGGTATGCAAGTGTCCTACGATGTAGCGCTTAGAGGTAGACTAGAAACCATGTTGTTAAGATGATATATAGTAAATATCATGAATCATTTCAACAACTGTCTGGTTATTTGCATATGTTAGAGATGACAAACCCGGGCACAATCACAGATATCGACATTGGTGCAGCCAACAGGTTTCGTCATGTATTTGTGGCTCTTGGTGCCTGTAGATTAGTATTTGGCTTGTGCATGAGGCCGGTAATAGTAGTCGACGCTACTCACTTGAAGGGAAATAATAATGGCATAATGTTTGTTGCAGTAACAAAGGATGCAGATGAGCAAGTGTATCAGTTGGCGTATGGAATCAGTCCAATTGAGAATCATGAGTCTTGGGTCTGATTTATGACAAGGTTACGAAGAGCATACGGGAGCACGTCTCAAACATTGATTGTATCTGATCAACATGTGTCAATTGAGCATGCAGTGAGAGTTGTATTTCCTGAAACAACTCATGATCTTTGTTACTACCATCTTAGTAACAATTTAAGAAGGTTTGGTAAAACTACTCTCGAATTGTTTCAAAAGGCTGCATAAACATATAAGCAATCTGAATTTCAGAAAATAATGAACACGATTCAAGTTGGTAAGGTGGAAGCTTATAATCATTTAATGAATATTGGACCTGCCAAGTGGGCTCTGTCGATGTGTCATGTTCGAAGGTATAGCTTCTTAACATCCAATGCAGCTGAGAGCTTTAATCGTACATTTTTATGGGCTCGTCGTCTACCTATTTGTGCATGTATCGAGTTAGTAAGACTGATTTGTGAAGATTGGTTTAGAAAATGACTTATAGCTGCTAACAGGGAAAGACATTCACTTCCAGAAGAGGTAAGACGCAAGTTGATGGTCCAAATCGAGAGATCTCATACATACAGAGCACTTCCACTAGATGATGATCGATACCGAAGTGAAACAAACAATTGATCATTGTTGGTAGATCTTGGAGCGTGGACATATGAATGCATGGAATTTCAATACGACGGGATCCCGTGTTCTCATGTTGTTGCAGGAATTACGTATGTTATTTTTATTTTATAGTAATTTAATTAAGATTATGTCTTATTAAATTATTTATAATATTTTTATTGTGTAGAAAATCTGGAAAAATTACAATTGATTTTGTAGTCCACTTCAAAATTATTTTAATTAAATCATTTTTTTTTCATCAACCCTTACTTTCTCTAAAATCAATTAACACTTTTTGGAATTTTATTAACTTTTGCAGTTGCTTTTTGACTTTAAGAAAAAAAGGGTATTTTTTTACATGTAGATAAAAGAATTAAGTATTTTTTTTTCATGTAATATTTAAAAATGGGTATTATAATTTTTCAGAAAATGGATTTCCTACGAAAAGGACATGCACCAATTTATAAATAAGTTGCCAATAATTAGTATATGTCACATCTAATAACTTTTAACTGGAAATTCGTAATTTTAAAGTACATTTAAGGTGAGGATATGTCACGTCTAATTAGTACTCCCTCTGTCCCCGAAAAAGTGACCCGAGCCGCCAAAAATCGTATACCAAGGAAGCGGGTAATTTTACCCTTATACCCTTAATTATTGTTTTTGTTGATGCATGACCCCTCATCTTCTAGAAAAGAAATTTAGACTCGTACTCCAATGCAAAACCCCTCACTTTCTACACATAGTTGGAGAAAAAATGATGATTGCAAATCCTTTTTACATTAGTTCTTTTTTTTAATAGTAGAATTAATTTTTTAAATCTTTCAAATTTTCTTAGCGCCAAATTTTAAAAATTTAAATTAAAATTTCTCAATAATTATATAAAAGTGGTATAAATAAATCACATTTGTAATTTTATGAACAAAGCAAAATAAAAAGTTTAAAAATTGTGTGATAAATCTTAGTATTAAAGTATTGATGTTAATGCTTCAAATATGGAACGTCATTTTGTAAGAGAAAGCAAAAAGGAATTTGAAAAGTTTATGCAATGTCAAACGATGAGTACAATTATTAACTTTTTGTTGTTATTGAGAGGTGAAGGACAATTTTAGAATTTTATAATTATTTATATATTGAAAATATGTAAGAGGACACTCTTTAAGGGATACCAATTTTATTCTTAAGGGATATTCATGGAGGGAGTAATATGTCACTTATTATTAATGTATGTCACATCTATTTAGTATATGTCACATCGAAAGCTAGTAATTTATAAAATGTAAACAAAGTGAAATTTTGATATGTGATACAGTGGAATTAATATCCATTAAATGAAATCTCCTTTTCTCATTTTTACATTTTATTTTGAGAATATCGTCCTTTTTGCTTATTAATTTTTATTTTATTATATTTTTCCTAGTACTCTATATCTCATTTTAACTCATTTAAAATGGGTTAGGATAATGATAGGCACGACCCGTTAAGAACTAATATAATATTTATTGGTGTCATATCAACATAATTTTTTATATTTACAAACACGTAAATTATTGGTGTCAATTCATTTATCTTTTGGTGGGGGTTGAAATGAAGTATAACATCATTGATCATATCATCTGGTTTTAAATACTGGCCACACAATAATTCTGATTAAATATATTATTTTAATTTTAGATTTTAGCAATAAATATCTTGGCTTTGATTAGTTCCTAGCTAGCTGGATATATTAATGCTTAAATTGATTTGAACTATCATTTGGGGTGGGGAGACAATATAATTCCTACTACTAAAATTAGTAAAATTATTTTAACTTCGTTTAGTTATAAAAAAGATTTTATTATAGAAGAAACATGGATAAATTCACAACATTACTTCTTTAATTAATGTATGCATTATGCATAGGAGTGACTTGAAGTTGAAAAAAATATCTAAATTTGAAATTTTAAACTATTTAATTATGAATTATTGTAACCTCCAACTATTTAAATGTAAAATTTCATAAGAAAACAACCACATTTCGTTGTATCCAATCAACTTTTGTACTTATTGTTTGGCCACAAAAAAGCGTGACGCATTCTTGTTGATTATGGTAGTTGAGGAATGATTAAGTAACTAGGGATTAAAATCAATGTATTTTTTGTATTATTTAATACACATGTAATATTTTATTGAATCATGTAATAATTATGCATTATTCTATGCATAAATTTGTATGAATAATAGATTATGCAATTATTAAAAGTTTATATTAATTCCTAAATATACAAGTAGTGTTTTTTATCCCAAAAGTTGTCTTCTTATTATTATTCAGAAATTCCACCATGTAATTCAAAAGTAAACCCTTAAACTAAGAGTGTTAATCAATCTACTATCAACTAATGGAAACTTGAAAAGTCGACTTTAAGGAACCAATACCGGTTAATTGGATACCGACTGGTTCTGTATGAGTTAAACAGTTGAATCAGTTAAGAAATTGATTTTTTATTTCAAAAATATTAATTTAAACTAACAATACTTCGATATACACAGGGGCGTAGCCAGACTTTTGGCTCAGAGGGAGCCAAGATCATAATCGTAATAAAATTTTTGGCTCTATAGAAGTAGAAGAGGGAATAGTCGATGATGCTAAGTGGAAAAAGAAGATGGCAAGAAAAAAAATTGAAATAAAAAAAATTCACGTTGAACACATTTACGGTAAAGGTTAGACCATTAACCAAATCGTATTTACGGTTCTATTATTCTAACTGAAGTGTAGTTATTACAGTACATGGTTCATGGTTTGGAACTGAAATAGTCTAAAGTGGTTCCTCTTACAAACCACCAGTTTTGTTCCAAAATTGTCAGTTCTTTTGAAACCAACTTAAAAATAATATGTATTTTAACATTAATTAACAAGCTAAAATATAATTTTATGAATAATAAATAATTATTATATATAATATAAGAGATAAAATTGAATTAGTGATTGAAAAATCTATAAAAACTACTAAGAAATCAATAGTTCGAAAACGTCTGCTCAAAGTTATGAAGCTTTGAAATCAGAACCTAAATGTCTCCTACATGGTTACGGTTCGGAATCGAACATTTGCAATAATTATGATTCCTAAACCTGTTAGTTTCATTTCGATTACGGTTCGATACATCCGATCTTTTGAACACCTCTACGAACACCTCAACTTTAATCAATTTTTTTCTTTAATTTTTTTTTAATAAAAATTACTATTGGTCTGATGTTTATAAATCATTACTTGGTCCGATGCTGGTTCAGTATCAACTATCCAGGTAATGTTATTTTTCAAAATTTAAGAATCGATTATCAATAATTTTACCCAGAAAATATTTATTCTAAATAGTCGATTCTCGATCCGTTAACGATTCTTTCCGATATTCGATTATGGATTGACACCATATGTGAAGTGCTAACATTTTCAATGCATACAATAAGCCTGGATATAAGTGGACATTAAAATTTGTGTTCTCCACTTATGTATCTGATAGGAAAGGTGACATGTAACCATTAAAATAAAAAACCTAGAGCATTTACTTACTAATATTTACAAATGGGAGGGAGACGATGCTTAATTTGCATGTGTCAACATTTATCTAATAATTATTAGGTGTCAAAACTAATGCTTATGTGACTTTATTTGATCCCTTATGTCATGCTGCACACTTTAATAATTGATAATCAAATCATTGTGGTTGCAATATGATTTTATACGTGCCAAATTTCCTAATTCGATTGCAACTTTATAATTTCCCAAGAAATAAAAGCTTGTAAATGTTTATGTTCTAAGAGTTACCTCTAATAAATTTATATGTGGATTGAAGAATCTTGAAGGCAATTAAGTAGAGGTGTTCAAAGGAAACGGAACTGCCGGAACCGAATCGTAATCGGACCTTAACCGGTGGTTTCGAGAACCGTAATCGTACCCGACGGTTCGATTTCGAACCGTAACCGTGTAGACGACGGTTCGGTTACGGTTCCAAAATTTTAGAACCGTGAACCGGCGGTTCGAAATCGTAACAGTCAATTTGGAACCGTATCACAATTTTATTATTAAATTTAATTTATTTCTTATATTATAAAGAGTCATTTTTTATAATAATTTTTTTTATAATTTATAATAACACATTAAAACTTATGAATATATTAATAGTTAAATAAAATAAAACTTAACTAGATAAGAACCTAATTAAACTCTAATATTATAAATTAAAATAATTAAGTTTTTATTAGTGCTCATCTTATATTGTTATATTTATGAAGATTAACATTTTATTTTATTTCATTTCATTAATGTATTTTTGTTTAATGTGTTATTCAATTGAAGTATTCATGACATAATAACACATCAAAATATTTTTTTTATTTCATTATTAATATATTATTATATGGATATTATATATAATTAACACTTAATTAAAATAAATATTTACCTAGTAATTATAGTATTATATTAAAAAGGTAATTATGTGATTCAAAATTAAATGATGATATGCATTGGTATATAATTAAAACTAGGTATTGCACCCGTGCTATGCACGGGTTTATAATCTATTTATAAATAATTTATAATATAGATACTTAAAGAAATAAAAAATATTGTAATCCAATTTTATTTGGTGGTTTTAAAACCGTAATCGATAGTACTCTTCTCAATTGTCACTATGCTGGGGACAATTCGGTTACAGTTTCAAAATTTGAGAACAGAATCAACGATTTGATACAATAACTTTGATTTATTTTACCTCATTCAATTTCTTATTTTATAAAGAGTCGTTTTTTTATTAATTTATAACAACACATTAAAATTAAAAAATAAGATAATATTACATAACTATTTAAACATATGTGTATATTGATAAAAATTCATAATAAATATATTTGAACTCATTATTATTTGTTGTTATATTTTGTTGTGAAATTCTAATTTTTTTTATATAATAATAAATATTTGACATAATTTTATGTAGCAGTGAATTAATAGAACTGGTAAATTAATAGAACTCCTAAATGGAATGACCATTTATTTTCCATTCTATGTTTCACTATTAAATTTAGTATTTAATTAATATTTATAATAATACATTAAAATTAATATTTTTTAAAAAACTATACTCCTTTCGTCCCACTTATTTAAAATCATTTACTTTTCACATTGATATTAATATTTAGTTGTAATATTTTTTGAAGAACATGGTTTGTGCTTTATAATTTGTTAAATAAAGAAATGTGTCTAAATAAGTGAGACAGCTCAAAAAGGAAAATGTGTTTAAATAAGTGAGACAAAATCAATATATGTTAGTGTTGAATTTATCAACAATACAAATTGATTATAATTATTAGTATTAAATATTAAAAACAATTATATACATTGATCAAATATGACAAGGTTTTAGTACTAAATAAAATATTAAACTTAGATGTAAGAAAATAAAATTAGGAAAACATATTAGATAACATTGAAATTTTATAGTAAAAATAGATTGAGACACTATGTCTAATTTATCTTCATGCATAATATTAAAACATATTATAAAGAGTATTCAACTTTATAATTAGGAACATTATAATTTAGTAAAATATATTATATGTATAAGAATATGTATACATATAATTATTTTCAATTTACTAATGTGTTATAATTTTTTATATTAAATTTATATTTTATATAACATATATCAAATTAAATGTATTGTCGAGATCTTTAATTTAATATGCATAATATTGCAAATATTTTTACAAAGAAAATAAATAATTTTAGGAGAAATGTGTTATGGGAGAGAGAAAATAATCTATAAAATTTTAAAAATTAATAAGCTAAACGCTAAACATAAACCAGATTCAGTTGTACATGTATATTATGATTTGTTCAATGCTCAAGTTATCTTGTTGCTCTATTGGTTCACAATATAGCCTTTCTTATGAAAGATATAGAGATTGAATCCTGTTAATGTTTATTTTTAAATTTAATAGTTGTAGTATTATATTTGCCATTGAAATTGAAGTTATTTACAAAATTTGCCACTCAAATTGATTTCAATTGGAATGCTTCCTGTTTTATATATATATAGATTTCAAAAATTTAAATATATTAGCAATAAATTTTTAGACGGTTCGAAACTGTAACCGACGGTTTGGAACCGTCCTACACGGTTCGGTTCCAAACCATGAACCGCTACAACTACGATTTGGTTCCAATTTCAAAAATTCAAAATTGTGAACCGACAATCCGGTTACAGTTTGATTTCGAACTGTAACCGTGAACAACTCTAAGGAGGAGGTTGATCGGTAAAGACCATTTCCTAGAAAAGGCCTCAAATGATCCACATATTAATTAATGGATTGGGCCCGCATATATAAGTGGGATTAGGCCCATAACATAACCTATTCCATATATTTTATGGTTCCAAGTCAAGAATGTATCAGTTTATACCTCGAAAAGATTCTCCTTATTTTAGTGGTGAAACTGCATATTTAAAATTTAAAAATAAACGAATTGACTGAATTTTTTACCATAAAAAAAAATTCCCTTTTTGTTGTATAGATATGAATTTTACCGATCAGTAATAATAATGCTATTAATTTCTATGTGATATATTCAATAATTTAATCCAAATAATTCCTAATTTTATCCATTCAAACCAATCAATATAAGTTAATTATACTCCTATAAAAATATAAGATACTTTAACTTTTTATTTTTATTTCACAATATAATTTTTTTAATACGATCAAAACTAATTATCACACTCTTCCCTCATAAAATTTTTCAGTTTTGAAATTTCATGAAGACTTATACTATCTTTGTCCTAATAAGTTTGACACAATTTATTATTTTAATACACTCAAATAAATATAAATTGTGCCATGCTTTATATATATTCTTATTTATGGTATTAATTAATAAGTATTCAGTAATTATAGTACAAAAATTTGAGACGTCTTATATTTTAATAGGGAGAGAAAGTTGGCAACATAAAGCATTACTAGGTAGAGATGTTACTTGAGCTCGATTGCTCAAAACCTGGATTAATGTATCTAAACATGCATGCGTTTGATAGCATTAGCATTAGCATTAGCAGAGATGATATTAATAATTGATAAAATAAAGCTAGGTTGATTAGTTAGCATCGGCTAATTAAGCATCAAAATTCCCACCCTAACTAAACCAAGACTAGTTAATTAGTAGCTAGTGCCAAAACCAAACCGGCCGGTTAACCAAATTATATATAATTGCAGCAGTTATATATAATGGCGGCGGCGCCGGTGGGCATCTGGAAGACTTGCTCCTCCACCTGCACCTTCCGGAGAAGAGGGAGGCTTGGGCTGCCATGGCCATGGATGGTGGTGGAAAGAATTATGGAATAATTTTTGATGATGGAGAGAGGAGTTATTGTGAGCGAGGAGGGATTTGGATATTGGGATAAGGTGATACGGTGAACACCAATTAGATTGGGAGATATTGATATCCTTGATTTGTTGGGCTGGAATCGTATTACTCAATAATATTATATTTAATCTCAATTTGTTTAATATTAATTTTTAAATTTGGGATAAGTTCAAACTCAAACTTTAGTCCCTGTAAAATTTTTAAATTTTAATAAATTAATGTTCATGATATTTTGTCATTGATGTCCATGAATTTGATCCATTAGTGTGTGCGCAAAAATAGAATGACACGCGTGTACATGAAGAAAATGGATGGCTTAAATTCGTAATGAGAGTTTAACATATTGTAGCATTAACAGTGTTCTGATTAATGTTTCAACTCGAGACTAGGTGGGGTAATATTTGAGCAACATAGAAGAAACGTACTGCTGAACAGAAGATGTATCGTCGTAATTTATCCAAAATAATGCACACATAATTACAATAAATAAAAATATAAATACAAAATCAACTTATTACAAGAAAATCATGTCACACAAATATTAGTCTTTAGCTACAAACTCAAGCTTCAATGCGATGTAGAGATGTTCGATCTATTTCTAAATGGACACACTGTTTGGGATTCCATTAACATTAAGTCCTCCCTTTCTGCTATAATCCGAAGTGTTAGGATACAATAGCAGGTAGTCCATCTGAACCGGCCCGGTTCGGTTCTTGAACGCCTCGTCACGGTTCCTAGCCTTTATCCTCTCCTCAACCTCAACCAACGCTGCACTGAACCGGCCGAACGCCTGAACCGGTTTCTCATCCTCCGTCCAATACGGTGTGTCCCTCTGTCCGAGATAGATCTCATCCGTCGAATGCCTCGACAGCATCTCGATCAGAGAAACTCCGAGCAACGTTTGGAACTGAGCCGTTATAGTTTTCAAAAACGCACCCTCCGCATCCTCATCCAACTCCTTGTACTCTGGAGTATCCGGTTTAGGCATGAACCGCCGGCTCACGGTGGGACGGTTCGGGAGATAACCGGCATAAGCATATTGACCGAAGTTGACCGCAGCGTGGAGGGCCGAAGCCACCCATATGATTATTGTGCATGACTCGATGAGCTCACTTCGGGTTTCCATCTTAGGCCACCACGGCATTCCCTTCAAGTCGCCATGGCCCTCTTCTCGTAGCTCTTTCCACCACTTCTGAAGCTCCTCATCTCTCATGATCGTGTCATCGGTGGGGTAGTATAACGAGCAGTACTCCTCCACCCAATGTTCGATCGAGGACCAGATTTCTAGGCCATCCACTGCAAAGGGATAGTCAGCTATTAGCAGCTTTAGGCCATGGGGCTCACTCGAGTCAGGAACGGCTACCCCTCTGCAGTGATTTGACGAAAACTGTGAATGCTTTTTGATCAGGTAGACCAGTAATGATGGAAATAATGATCATTTACTTAAGTGTACCTTTTGATTAGGTCTTGAGGAAGCGCTTGCTCTCTAAAGTTCCAGTTCTTGTACACAGCAGAGGACATCTCCATGGCATATTTTCCCGGGAAGACTGTCGTCTCGAGTATTCCTCCTGCATTGATGAGAGTATGACGGGCGAGGGCGTTTATGTGAATCGTGTCACGGAAGTGAGGCTTGAGGAGCTTGTAGATCGGGTGGAGCGCGCTCAGCTGCCTGTTTGTTGCTATTGCAAAAGGCTCCATCACCGCATGAGTGTTCAACCTGCATTTTTATTGCAATTATATAATATGAGACTTCATATGTGTGTATTGGCTTAGTGGTGTAGTGGATTATGATTGTTAGAATTACCAATGGCTGATAAGCTGATGATAGCCGGAGTCGTTGACAGCAGCGTAAGCCTTTGCAAGCTGCCAAATGATGGGATGATCACAGGGAGTAAAGACTTGGCTGTCTGCGCCTAAGGAATTTCCTCCCTGGCGTGGCAAGCTCAGCTCGATTGCGAGAGGCTTCAAAGTGTTGTCGTTTTGGAGTAGGAGGAAAGTTCGAGTGGCGTAGGTCTTAGTTGATGTGTCTTTGTTGATGCGAGCGAGGTATATCATTAGTGCATCGTGGTGGTCTAGTATGAATAACTTGTTCTCCTTTAGTGCCTGCAAATAAATTTACAGCATATATGATATATGTAAAATCTCTCTCTCTCTCTTTGTGAAATGAAAATGGCATGCAAGAGAGAAAAGTAACTAAGTAAGTTGTACCTCATCAACGGTTAGGCCATTCATGTTTTTCTCAATATGGTCCCTAGAGATGGTACTATCTTGATTGCCATATTCTTGCGAATCTAGCTTGCTTCTTGGTGGAAACTCCTGCAAATTCAAACAAAGATATGCACCAGAAAAACATAAGTATAACTACTATCGTATATACATAAATGATGTTTAAATTCATGAACTTGATTAAGTTCAAAACTGAAATAAATATATTTTTTATGAAACGCGTCCTACTAGGTACTTATTTTAGTGTGTTAGTATGTCTTGGCATATAGTATAGTTGTGCGATCTCATAATTTATAAGATAAATTCAAATTCTACCATCACCAAATCTAAATTTAATACTTCCTCCATCCCAACAATCTTGGCCTTTTTGACTAAAATTATAAGAGTTTTTTGGTCAAAGGACCAAGAATAATGAAAACAATTTTGGCCCCTATGACTAAAATTATGAGTACTTTTTGTCAAAGAGACCAAGAATAAGGAGACTAATGAAATATCATGGAGTACTATGTTTCATACATTAAGATAAATTAATTGGTTTAAAATGCAAGGACTTCACCTTTTCTCGGCGACTTTTAGATATTATGGAAACAATTTTGGCCCCATTAACCTTATTTTATGAACTCAAGTTTGTGCATCTAAATTTTTTGACGATTCTAATTATTATATACTCTCACCGTCAACAAAAAATATATTGTAAGGAAATCGTAAGAAAAAAAATTAGAAAGTATGTTATTAGTAGAAAAATAGTCTCACAGAGTAAAATATATATGTATGTATATGTAAATTTAAAATAATGAGTGTTATGTGTGATTATGAATAGAATAATAATAGATTTTCGTGGAGGAAGTAGTATATTTTATATTCATCTATCCTACTTAATTTAGTCACGAAAGTTACTAAAATAATCATAATTTTGATAAATACAACCAGTTATATTGATATCGAGGGAGTAACACATTATATTCTTTAATCTAATACTAAGAAACTTATGAGGTAAATTGTATTCTCCCATCCAGTAAGTATGACACAATTTATATTCAAATGAAAGTTTTAAAATAATAGAGTTAGTAATAATCAATCTTAATAATGTTCTACCTTAAATATACCATTTTATATATATATATGGATGTATTATAATAATGAATGGATATTTAAAGTGGGAAGGTAGAGTGTAGTAATTGAAGAGTAAACTGAAACACAAAGCATTGAAATTAAGTGAAAATGATAAAACCTAAACGAAGAAAAAGATTAAAAGTGGAAATTTACCTCAAGACGTCGAATGATAACCGGGTTGACTCCGGCCAACATTTCTCGCCCAAACTCTTCATCGGTTCTCCACGCGCTTTCATTAGCTACACAAACCCATCACCCATTAATTACTCTTTCAAATTCCAGTTCCCACAAACTCAATAGCTACAAATGAGTTACTACCTTGTATAACTTGAGGCTTTGGGAAATTGGAGAATCTCTCCCCATCAGAACGCACGAGCTCTTTCAGCAGCTCCCAAGATACACATGACTTGCCACCTTCAAGCTGCACCTTCTTCTCTTCATAGATTGTCAAAACGTCTTCGAATTTATCGAATTCGTTAATCGTTTTGTCAAATATAGCTTTGAATTCTTCCGAAACTACTTGCGCCACTGATTTTATAGCATAGCCGATGAAATCTGAGAATTTCACTTGACTGAATTTTTCATCTCTTGGGACATATATGTTCAGATTTAGGAGAAACAGCCTACTCTCAGTCTTCGGATCTGCATTTTCATCAACAAAAAAACACAAATTAAAAACAAAGGTTAATTAATTTCAAGCGATTTTAATGTATGTTAGATGTATTGATTCGACCTTTTTTGTTGGGTGCGCGGCCTGTTCTTGTTCGGCGAGGGTATGGAAAATCCGATGATCCACCTAGCACAGGACGGGCGGATTCTATGCCTTTGTCTGGCCTTCCCAAGTCGTTGTAATAAGCATAGTCATACACTCGATCCCACTCCTTTAGCTCGCCGCTGCCTTTCCCACGGAGGTTTCTTAGCTCTTGCTCTCTATAAAAGATTAGAGGTGGTGGCGTTTCCCAAGGCAGATATGTCTGAGATTAATATTTTGCAATTTAGTTAGTTACATGCTTTTCTTGCTTCAATCCATCATCATTCATTCATCTTTCAAATCTTAATTGTGTGGATAAATTGTTATCTTTCTTATTTTGAAATTTAAGAAAATTATATCAATAAAAGCGTAAGATATTAATAAAGTAAACAAACTTATACGGAAGGATTAATAAAACATAATTGTTACATATTTAATATTTGATTTTTTTATAAATTAACCTTTTTACTTTTTACACATAATATAACAATGATAAGAAAATTAATTTAATTTAAACTCAAGTCTTCTTAATTTTATCTTTTTAATATGAGTCCACTTCACACAACAGCTAATGAAGCTGGTATTTGACCATGTCACATTGGGATGAGTTTAAATGCATTAGATCTACCCAACCAACAGGTATTTAATGATATCAGAATTTAAAGCATATTTATCTATAGTACTTAAAGTCACATAAAATTAAAAAAATTTAGGGATATTTATAAGACCAATAATATACTTCAATAAATACAATCTTTAGTAGGCCCAATTACACTGCCTCCATGTTATTTGGTTCCATGCCTACTAGAAAACAGTAGGAGATCGACAATAAATCAAGAATAATCAATTTATTAATAAGTCCACAGTTGACATCTAGATGTATACAGGTAAGAAATTGAATTTTCCAATATTCAAATTTCAAATCAAGAGTGTTGATAAACAAAAACTCACAGAAATCAAATAATACCTTGTTGGAGAAGAAGACCCGGTCGTTCTCATAACGACGAGCGGGATAAACCCAGGAATCGCAGATAAAGCGGACCGGGCCATGGCCCGGGACGTCTTCTAACGTCACCGTTTTGAGGTAAAATTGACTATGATGCTCATTCCTTATAACAAAAGCACCAGGAAGACCGACACAGTCGGGGTCCCAGCAGAATTCGATGTCGTAGGAAGCCTCTTCGTCGGCATTAAGCGAAGTGAATGTCGTCACCCAATCCTCCAGGTACGCAACCTCCCCAAGCCTCCCTCTCTTCGGATTTTCTATATTAATTATTACAAACAAAATGTAAATATAAATAAATATAAATTCCCGCGCATTGGTAGCTGAAGTGAAAGTACTAACCGGGGTCGAAATATTGGGAACTGATGGGCTGGATAGCGACGCCTTTACCGAGGAGCTCGTGGAAGCGGTCGAGAACCGACGCGCCTAAATCGGTAGCGTCCATCATCGTCGTGTTCTTCTTCTTCAACACGATTGTGCCTTTGATCTTCGGTTTTTCGATCAGGGGAGCGTCTTTGATCTTACCGCAGACCGATCCCAGCAGCTTCCCCATCACCTCCGACATTATTAGTGCTAATCACGATTTCACACTCGCTAATGTTGCTCAAGAAAAACAAGAAGAATAATAAGAAGAAGTGAAGATGCAATGGTTGGATCACAATTGGGATGGTGTTTAAATACAATAATAGTGATGTGGCAAGTAGCCACAATTATTGAGTGTGTTCTTGGAAGGTAACTGAAGCCTTCGACGCTTGGGGGCCTTTTTGAATTGAATTTTATACTGTTGGCACGTTTGGGATTAATTTACTTAAATATTAAATGCGTTTTGGGCAAGTGGGGAATATAAAAACTAGAGCATGCACGATTTTGTCTTTGGGTGAAATGGGAAAATGGTAGGTAGAGATTATGGAATGGGGGTGATGGGTTAGGTGTTGCGTTGTATTTTCTTGTATATTACTATTATTCAATGACTTGTTCAAATTATTTACGTATGAGATTTTATATTTAGGGTAAACTACACTTTAACTACTGAATTATTGGTCTTTCGATTATTCATATTTAAGCGGCTCATAATCACAATTCACGTACTATAAAAAAGACTAACCAAATAGTCTTAAAAGGTGATCCAAATGTGAAATTATAGCCCAAATTTTGAGGAGGTGTTCAATTTATAGCTCGAACCTTATATAATGTTTAAAATGATATACTATTGTTTGGAAGTGTTTAGTTTTTTTGCTCAGATTTTATATAATTTCTAAATTGATATGCACTTTGCATTTTGATATAAATCCGTCGTTGATTAACGACGGACCAAGATTTCGTCGTTAATCCATAATAGCGACTACCAGACTAACAACGTCAGCAGTTCATCGTTGATCGTCGTTATTTATGTTTAACGATAGAAAAATCTGTTGTTATTTTCTTTTTTCATTTGTAGTGATTCAAAACATGCATATTATCTATAATATTTGAATAAAAAATAAAATACAACATAAAAGACCATAGGTTAGCATATCAAATATGTGCATGTCAAACACAAATTCTATAATTCATACCACAACTCAAAGTTCATGCCAATTTACATTTTTTTATAAAGTTTTGGTTAAAAGGTAAACAACACCCAAAATTATAGGTCATTTTATATATTCTGTAAACTTCAAGCCACAAATTGAACATATTCCCAAAGCTCGGGTCATAAAGTATAATTTACTTTTTAAAATATATGTGTATATAATATCATACGTTCACAAAAAGTGTGTTATGACTAAGTTAGTATGTATTAATTGTCAATATAGAGTTTACCATATTTCGTCAAAAGTTCAACAGTGTAGATTTAAACTTTAGGGAGAAAAATAAGAATACTCCTTCTGAAAAATTACATGAACAAAATACTCAATTCATTTGTGTGCATGTAAAAATACTCATTTTACCTCTAAATTCGTGTACCACCTGAAAAAGGTTTTGGAAAGTCAAAAATTGGGTCAAAAAGTAAAAGGTAGTTAGAAAAATTGTATGATTTAATAAAAAAAAAAACATATATTTTTGGTAAAATAGGGGTTGGACCGTTCTTATGCACCGTTCTCCCAATTTTTCCCCTTCTTGGCATTGAAACAGTTCTCTTCTTCACTTCCTCCAAAGAATTTCCACCGTCCATGCCCTCATAGTGTTGGATCGCCCGCCGCCGCTCTGAAATTGGTGGAGTACAGCACCAGATGAGATTACTGAAAGGTCACTTGGACCATTGCTAAAAAGCTATCATTATCGTCAGAGGTCATCGGAGCTCGTCGGAGGCCATGGGAGACACAAATGAAGACATATCAACTCATATACTGATATATATTAATGTCATAAACCTAGTTATGCATGAACCGCTGGTGTAAGTATGATGAACCGTTGGGGACCTCTCGGCACATGGCCGAGCGGTTCATGCTAGTTCTTCCAGCGGTTCATGAATGCGATTGATTTATGTATTTTTGTTACAACTTTTTGATTATTGAAGATATGATTATGTACCTCTAAATTGATTATTGTTAATTAATTAGAATTCTATTATATAGTTAATTGTCGGGGTTGATTTATACATTTTTTAGAATATCATGTGTAATATTTAAATTCTACGTAATATTTGGAGAACTTTGATGCATGAACCGTTGGGGACCTCTCGGCACATGGCCGAGCGGTTCGTGCTAGTTCTTCCAGCAGTTCATAAATGCGATTGATCTATTTATTTTTGTTACAGCTTTTTGATTATTGAAGATATGATTATATACCTCTAAATTGATTATTGTTAATTAATTAGAATTTTATTATATAGTTAATTGTTGGGGTTGATTTATACATTTTTTAGAATATCATGTGTAATATTTGAATTCTACGTAATATTTGGAGAATTTTGATGCATTAACTGCTGTTATTTGACAGGGAATGAAATCATGTGTGATATTGATTCATTTACGTAAAGAATGTATGTATTAGTTTGTGATTATTGTTATTTGATTGATTGTTGTAGGATTATTGATTCATTTTGTGTACATGAACTAATCTAAACCAAATACATATTATAATTATTGATTAATTAACTTATAATTATTGATTTAATGTTATAGGATTCCCCCATTCTTGGTATCGTAGACCAAACTCCATCAACCGTAAATCTAAATCAATACATATTATAAAGTAGAGATTATAAAAGAAATTAGAAGTAGATTGTTGGTTGTGGGTGAAATGCCTCTGTTACAACGATTCCAACAAGGGCCATTTGGCCATTTCATTGGGTGGGGTCCGAGATTCCTTGCTGGTCAGGCTCTGCACAATATTGTTTGTAGGTCTGTCCACACGCAGCGTGAGATATGGTTTCACATATGCAGGGGATATCGAGTATACCATTGAGGATCACAAAACACATATGAAGTTGTAGCATCAGGCGGACCATTGGAATTAACCAATTGCTTAAGCATGCTTCTGAAACTTGGATTTCATCATTATCACCCGCACTAGGATACATAAGTTCTAGGAAATGTCACATACCTCATTCCCCGTGGATCCATGCAGCAAATTCGGCAAAAACAGATCTGTTAAAAGTAAAATCAGTTTGATCCTCATATTCAGAGCTTTCTAATGATGGAAGATAATCATCGTCGTCATCATCCTCATCATCCTTTTCATCGACATAACAATCAACATTTCATTATCCCTGTCCGTCTTCCTCTTCATGTTTCTGTCCCCGACCATGATATTGATCTTCACCCTGACCCTGAATCTGTCCATGTCCATATCCATATGCATCATTCAAGTCCGGAATATCATTTACTCTGCTCGTTGAACCGAAGTTCATGTCTGCAGGGTAAAAATCATCAAACCAATCCGACGAAGTTGCAATCTTTCTAGTATTTTCTAGTTCATCATTCAAGTTTGAGCTTTGTGATGGTCCACTCATATCAAACGAAGATTAGTTGATATAACTAACATATACCGTAGGACTTGCGACGTTCATGCATAAAGCAACCAATTCTGCATCACTTGTCAAACGATATTTTATCATTTGTCCACTTCGCAATGCCGACAAGTAAAAAATTTCATACTCTCTGCCCGACAACATCAACATGTTGTTAATACAAATTCTAAGATTGTATATCAAAATGTTATTTCTCGGAAGTGGTGCAATCTGCTCTTGTCCATTCACGTAGCTACAATCAACCCAATAACCTCCAAATTTAACGTTTACAATTTGACAATCCATCATCTACAAATAAAAAATATAAATTATACATAAGTGTATTCGGATATTATCTACAATCAATAAACAAACATTTTTTTACATATTAACTATTGATATGTTATCACATAGATGATATAAATATTATTATGGATAGACCACTAGAAAAAACCCTATGAACTGCTCGATGGACACTGGGCGGTCCTAGACGGTTTATATGCCTTCTTACAGCGGTCCAACCGTGAATGCATCCAATTATCATTATTTCACACAAAAATCATAATTTAAAGTTAGATTAAATAAACATGCAACTAATACAAATATTAAAATAATATTTTCATGTAAAAATAGTAAGAATCTTTAAGTTACCTAACAATATATACTAAAACATACATAAATATCATCTACTACAACAAACAATATGGACCGCTGGAAAATACATGTTGCGAGAGGTCTGAGCGGTCCAGAGCAGTTATACGAGCGGTCCACCATTATATTGAACTATATCAACATTATAATGCAATTACTTGATTTATATCTTCAATATCAGTCTGTTTGAAGTCAGATACGAGATAATTCTATAGAATGGTTTGAAGTTTTGGAGGGTTTTCTATGAATATAACTTGTGGGATCATATATATCATACAAACATAATAGTCCAAAAGAACATTAATCAAGACTCAATTATTACTCTACTTTAGCAAATGTGTGTAAGAGTGTGTAAGAAGGTGTAAGACTTTTATGTACTATTTTACATTTTAAAAATGAAATGGGTATTTTCTATATTTATGTTAATGTTTTGGGTATTTTTAATATACAAATTTTTAAAGTGTGTACTTTTACCCATTAACACTAAACTTTACATTTGCACGTAGTGTCACAAAAAGATTGAGAAATTGGTCAAGCGGGTTGGATCAAATAAAAATCAAATTCTATGTATTAATTATGACGCATTATTGTTGGTCTCATAAAGAGTAGGCAAGAAGAAGAGGACTTCTCATACTGATCCTCCCACTCGTGCGCATACTGATCTATGGGTTCGTCCTAATCTGAGTGATGAATGGGAAGAGATCAAGTATAACTTCGTGAAAATGCTTGATCACTGGACGATATATGGCGCTTCAGGAGAAACTGATCGTGACAAGTTATTTTCATATTTCTTGGATGACTATCCTGACTCAGACTTCATTAAGCTTATCAGAGAGGATGTTGCTAAGTCTGATGTCTCCATTTCTGCTCCACCAAGAAAACAGTTTGAGAAACCTACTCTACCAGGAAGTGTTTATTTGGATAAAAGGCCTATTGAATCTGAGGTCATTGTTGTTGCTTAGGTTGTAGGTCACCCTCTCAATCTGGATGGACCATTTGGGACGACCAGAAGAGCTACCTATCTTATGTTCAATGCAGTGTCCCCTGAAGATCAATTGGAAATGGTCAAGAAAACAAGAGAAGAAAAGAAGAAAGTCTCTACCTGGTTTATTTATCTTTGTATTTTCATTCTATCCATCTGAATCATCACTGTACTGAAGATCACATATGAATGAAATACATATTTTTGTTTATCTCTTGATCTCAACCTGGTGACAATACTCTAGTTATCCAGACTCTGATTATATTTTTTTGGTTTGCCATTAACTGTTTAACTAACCTATCTTATCTTATAGATTATGTGTTCTCCAGTTTAGGGGGAATTCTTTATCTTAGATAGATGTTTTAAGGTTAGGTTTTGGCATCATCAAAACGGGGGAAATTGTTGGGAAATATTTATAAGGGTTTTGATTCAGATTCCAAAACCTCCTCTGAAAGATGTATTAAGTCCAAAACTGAAATCTTGTCTATAGTCTTATTTTAGAACTCACCTATTAAGGAGTTCAGTTTTACAGGTACAAATACCCTAGAGATATCAAGACTAAAGTAAAGATGTTTGGACTGAAGTTAAGCAAAACTCAGTTAAGAGTCAAGACTAAAGGACACCTCCTTGAGGTATTATGTCCTGAAGAATTCAAGACTCAGAAGCTATGGAAGTAAGATGACAACGTCTCCTAAAGCTCTGCACTGAAATTAGAAGTCTAAAGAAGCTATCTACTGAGTGGATCAACTACTTTCATAGGGATATCTATTTCTGGAAAAAATCTCAGTAGGTGAAGCAAATCTTTTTGCAGACACCAAAAATAGCAAAAAGGACGGCGACTCCGACATGAAGAATTCAAATGAAGCTTTCTCTCACAACGGATATATTTTTGAGAGAGCTCTATAAATACCCCGATGCGTTATTCGCTTCAAACACCGGTTACCAAGCTATCTTATGCATTTAAGCTCTCATACTCTCAAGCTTTCAATCGCTCGTTTAGATTTCAGATTCTAGAACACTCAAGTCTCACCTCTTAGTCTTAGTGTGTTCTTAAGTAGCAATTTATCTGTAACCGAAGAATAGATCTAGCATAAACTTAGTCTCTAGCTGGAAATGATCAGAATTATTGTTCATCAAACCTTCAAAGGTTGATCACTGTAAGACATATCTCTAAATACTTGGAAACCCTCAACTCACATCGAGACACGTGGATGTAGGAGTTTTTATCTCCGAACCACGCAAACCAAACTCTGTGTCTTCTGTATTTTGATTTCAATTTTTATTCTCTAACTCTCTATTGCATAAACTGAATTCTGATTAAAAGTAAAATGAAACGTTAACATTAAGTTTTTTGACAAACAAGTAAGCATTTAAACCACCACTTCCGCACCTACTTAAGATATTAGTCCATCAGTCAAACTAAGTGTAGACTGAAGGATTGCTATCTAAAGTAAAATACTCTATTGAAACTCCATCCCTTCAGATCTGAGTAACCACTGAAACTCGTTTTAATCTAAAAAGTTTTAAACTGGTGTATTCACCCCTTACCCCCCCCCCCCATACACTCAATATACTCGTTACGGGACCAACAATTCTAATTGAGGATGAGATACACTATTTTATTTATACTTGTCGAGAACAAGATTACACCTTGTGTGTTTCGTTTTCCTTGTCCTCCTTCTACTCTATTACAGAGTTTGATACAATGTACAACAATGGAGGATTTATAGAACTAATATATCTTGAAGGCTCTAAGTAAATGTATATCTCTATATATGTTTTCTCCAGAATATATGAATTTTTGAATGCTAGATATGGCGTTGAAGCTTTGAAAATTTTGTGCAGTGTTTTGGCTCTATGATTTCTGAATTTTTGTTCGCTTATTCTGACGAATGAGTTGAAGTATTTATAATCCCCAAATTTGAAAAACTAGTTGTTGAATCAACATTCAATGAGAATATGACCGTCAGTGTTGACTGTACTTCTAGCCTTTGGAGTTTGTCCTACATGTCATCAAACATATTATGTGATGTGTCATCTGACATGACATGTTGGACATGTAATTTGTGATCCATTTAGGCAGATTGTTAGTTTCCTCCAAATGTGTAGGATTAGCTCACTGGACATTGAGACCAGGTTGATGTGTTGATATGCATGTGGACAGATTAACTTTAAAGATAACACTTACTTGTTTCATATCAACTCATCGACTTGTATATTGACAGGTCAGGTCAACTCTCTCGCGATATAATCCAAAGAAAATCACATGTATACTAATTAAGGACATGTAGACTGGTCTCATGATCAATCTGCTATATATGTCGATCTGCTCATGCATCAGGTCGTCTCTTGTGCTCTCCTCTGTTGATGTAAAACTTAATCTAGACAACCGATTAATCTTAATTATGGCTAGATTTATGGATCGATTTGTCCTTATACTTTGATCAATATGTTGCAAAATAATAAGGTCGGTCTTATGGACAAGATCGTTAACATGATTCGCTCTTACAATGTGATCTCTCTTATAATACTTAAACTAAATAACATCAATATCTATTGACCATATCGTTATACTCGAAATCTCATTACATTCTAGATGATATGTTATTCAACACTAGGTGATGTCTATAGACCATATCGATACTATTAATCCATCCTCACTCTTTAAATCAACTTGTATCAAATCGTTAATTCGATATAGTAGTTAACACTTATATCAATACGGACTAATAAAGCATAAATAAAGTAAACACTAATATAAACAAATAAACACATTCATAAGATGATTACCTTCAACAATATCAAAAGGTTTCCAAAAATAATAATTTATAAATTTATTTTATAGATAATTGACACTTAATTTTTAATTGAAATGGGAAAATAGAAAATATAACAAATCATTACCAAAAATATTTGTCTAAGGTTATTAATGGAAATTTTAATCCAAATTCATTTTCCATCTCACAAAAATAATATTAATTCGCTTGAAAAATTAACGACTTGTAATGAATTCTATTAATTTAAGATAGAGTTTTTCATATTTGAACTCTATTCGCTTGTCCTATTCTACATTAACCATGAAATACTAAATTGGAAATATGATTAAATATTCATTGAAGTTTTACCAATGTGGCCGCTTTGACTTTGACTTAGTGGGAACACAGAACACGTTCACCTTTTTCTTTTACTCGTTTTTAGAATTTTTAAAGGATTAAAAAATACTCCACATAAGAGACTATTACTAAGAAGTGCATGGTACTCTCAATTTTGAGCTTTATTTTGGATCATTTAAGAGATTGACTAAAAATATGGTCTTTCTAAATTAAACTGCATCTTTTTCCTCAGCAAACAAAAACAATGAAAAAAATTACATCATTTTCTTCTTCTTCTTTCTGGTTATGCTTTTAATTTCATGAAGTTTTGGGGAGACTGTCATACACAAATTAGTAAAGTTTACATAATTTAGTTTCATTATTTGGATATAAATATATACTGTATCCATCATATTAAAGTAACTATAAAAGAAATCGACATCGAGAACACAAAATTAAAATGTTGTGTTTTTAAAAAATAATCGACTAATATTTTAGTTTGTAAGATCTTCTCTATTTAAAAAGGTGACAATATTTAATGAGAAGATTCAATAAGAAAGTGTGATCAATTTTATTG
The DNA here is from genome assembly GCA_026898415.1 of Leonotis leonurus. NCBI lineage: Eukaryota > Viridiplantae > Streptophyta > Magnoliopsida > Lamiales > Lamiaceae > Leonotis > Leonotis leonurus. Next base: position 975,737 of record JAPKLX010000088.1, on the reverse strand, counting down.
ATATTGAGTGATTACATTGTTTTGTCTTAAACAGAATAGTAAGAAAAAAAAATTCTAATAGTATTTTAATTACTTGGAAAATCCCAAGAACCTTCCTAGATCGTTCCATTCTCTTATGCATAGTGTTAACATTTTCAAAAAAGTTTAGTCAAATAACATGCATTTGATTTATGTCATCTACCTAAAAATCGAGGAGCTATGCAAGTTATTTATAAAATAGGATTAATGTCTCTTTTTTATTTACGGGAGAAAAATAAAAATGCCCACTTTCAAAACTCACATTTATAAAATACTCAATTTTTCAATGTACATGTAGAAAATACTCATTTTGTGTGGAAATTTGAACTCATTTAGAAAAAGTCAAAAGATTCTCTTAAAAAGAGAAAGTTGTTAATGTTTTTCTCCCTTTTGAGGATAGACCGTCCACCTCATCCTCCCTTATTCAATTTTGTATGTACCTCTCCTTCTATTGGACTTCTCCCTTAGTATATTTTTTTAATTTAATTAAATATTTTGTATGTACCTCTCATCCCCTCCCTTGAACCTCAAGCTTCTTCCCTTTGGATGGACCGAATATACCAGTGGTCCATTTAGTTTATGCATATATATATTTTTCTTATATCTTTGGTAGCATAGAACCTAATTTTACGTGCATGTATGTTGATGTTTGGTAATTTACGTGTATATTATGATTCATTAAATTATTTTGTTCGAATTATACATGTTTAGGACTTGAATTTATGATATTTAGTTTTAGAAAAATATGTAGGAGACAAAAAGAGATAGACGGCTGGTATATGTACCATGGACCGCTGGTAAGTACATGGCACATGTACGGGAGGTCCATGGTACATATACCAGCGGTCCATTTAATTTATGTATATATGTATTTTTCTTACATATTTGGTGGCATAGAACCTAATTTTACGTGCATGTATATTGATGTTTGGTAATTTACGTGTATATTATTATTAATTGAATTGTTTTGTTCGAATTATACATGTTTAGGACTTGAATTTATGATATTTGATTTTAGAAAAATATGTAGGAGACAAAAAGAGATGGACCACTGGTAAGTACATGACACATGTACCGCCATGGTTAGGGGTGTAATCGAACCGAACTGAACCGAATACTGTCAGGCTCGAGTTCGGTTCGTTTAAAAATTTAAAGGTTCGAGTTCGGTTCGAGTTCGGTTCGAATTCTGAAAACCAAGCTCGAGTTCGGTTCGATAAATAAAAATCGAGCTCGAGTTCGGTTCGTTAATTATTCGATTTAATAGTAAATTCGAACCCGAGCTCGAACTTGGCTCGAGTTCGCTAAATATTCGAGTTTGAGTTCGTTAAAAAGCTCGTTTATTAAATTATTTTGTTAATATATATATTTTTATATTAATTTGATAAGTTCGTGAACTAATTCGTATATAAAGTTCGTGAACTATTTGAAGGTTGGCTCGTTTATTAAGTTTGTGAACAGGTTCGTTTACAAAGTTCGCGAACTATTCGAAGTTCGGTTCGTTAAGGCTCGAATTCGAACATGTTCGCGAACTTTTCGAACCGAATATTATTAGGTTCGAGTTCGGTTCGTAAAAATATTCGAGCTCGATTCGAGGCTCGAGTTCGGTTCGTTTAGAAAATGAACTTTTATCGAACGAACTTTTAACGAACCAAACCCCGAATAGTTCGTGAATAGTTTGGTTCGCTTACAGCCCTAGCCATGGTACATATAGTAGCGGTCCATCCATAATCATGCATTTCATGGTAGATAGAAGACAATTATTTGATTTATATCTCCAATATCAGTCTTTTGAAGTCAGATACAATGTAATTATATAGAACGAAGAGTGATAATGAGTGGAACATATAGTTTGCTTTGATAGTCCAAAAAATATATTAATCAAGTACTCAATTATTATTTTTAACAAATGTGTAAGAGCGTGTAAGAAGGTGTAAGACTTTATGTACTTTTTAATATTTTTAAAATGAAATGGATATTTTCTACATATATATTTAAATTTTGAGTATTTTCTACATGCAAAAAATTTAAAATAGGTACTTTTATCCATTTACACTCCACTTTATTTATTGAGTTGTATGCATGATTGTGAAGTTGGTTATAACTCCCAACTGCTCCAATTTAAAAGATAATGTTTAATTGGAACTTTGGCATATTATTTGGTGTTCTCATGATTATATACGACAATGCAGGGATAAAGTAGCAACATGCTTAACACAAGCCCATCTTGCACTATTACAATATGTTATCTTGTTTCTTATTTCATTAATATTTTATTAAACAACATGTTGTATATATATACTCAAAATCATACCTGCTACGCCTTGTGTTGAAGTCTATTATCTTTCAATATTAATATTGTACATATACGCACGTTATATGATTATAAATATCTACGTTAATTACTTGTAATTCAATGTTGATACCTAATATAATCCTAGTTGGAATTCATGAAAACATGAATTGGGAGTATTACCTTCTTTTTTCTAATTAGATGACACTGTTATAAATTATGAAGAAAAAGGAGCTGGTTTCGTACGTACACCTAATTGAAATAATGGTTTTTATTTATTTATCAAAAGAAAAAATAATAATGGAAGTTGAAAACTAATATGAGCTGGTTTCGTACGTCTTGTTCTATGCAGTGTGATTGGTACAAATAATGGAACTTTGTATTTTAGATTATATAAATACTATATTATTCATACTATAATTTATCTAGCTAAGAGTCTAGGACTAAGTCTTTATTCCACTGCGTCAACTCTCATCTAAATATTTATCCTTGCACATCTAAACATGAAATTGACAACACAAATAGATGTTTGCGGACAACTAGGACAGCGGGGTGGAAGAAGTTCAAATTTTATCAATCAATTTGGAGATTCAAAGTCTATAAAATTTATAAATCTCAAATTTAATCTTGCTTAAAAAAACTGGTAATTTTAAATTGTTACCTAACCTTTCAATGATTGGGTCTGAATTTCAAATCACTTCAACTGTTGGGCATTAATTATAATTAACCTCTTTTCTTACGTAAGTGGGATTGAGAAAGGGGTTGTTTCTAAATTCTAAGTGTGAATATTGGTTATCGGTTGTTATTATTTGAAATAACCGATACGAATTTCCACTCCTAATTTCATATTTGCATAAAGAAAAGTTGTAGGTTATAAATCGTTACGTTTAAGAGGTTGGGTCTGAATTGCAAATTACCTCAACCTTGGGTGTTAATAATAATTCATCTTTCTTCATAAGTATTTGTAGTGATTATCTAAACGTTGAATTTAAAAGACTTTACACGTCGATATATAGACTTTAAATTAAAATCAACTAAATAAACAAGAAAAGGCTCAAACACCTACAGCCTCCAGAGCCTTGCCTTCCAATTCCAAACAAAATCTCTATTTAAATAGTTGTTCCTCTTTCCTTCAAGTAATCGGTTTCCTTCCGATGGTGATAACAGATGTGAAAACCAGATGGTAATTGTTTTCTACTTAAACGTAGTTTTAGAGTGTTTATAGCAGCTAAACTCCTTCTATTTAAATGCCATTGTTTAATTATGGGCGTGATTTGGAACAAAAGGGCAATTAGTCTCTTAGTTTGAGATTTTAATTTTGAGTGCTTATCTTCATTGATTTGTAGGGTCAACTAGTGCATAATCGTTTTTTTAATGTTACTGTAGCCTGTAGGAATTCTATTATTAGCAGAAAGTATTTGGAAAATTTTCCCCGTTTGTTCTAGAACATACTAAATCCAAATATCAAATGTGTTAAGCATGAAAAATTCAATGTTTTTTGGTGAACTTCATTGATGAATGACAAATTACAGATCATTGTGCTGTCAAAATATGTGGTACGCTTAATTAGCATAACACTTAATTAGGGTTGTAAATATAAATACTTGTGAGTTATCCACAAATACTCATTTGAGCTTTTTTAGTGAAGTATGTTAGTCAAAGAGTCAAGTTCAAGCATGATAATATTCTGCTAACAAGCAAGTTTGTCAAATAATTTAACTTGAAAATATGAATAATTTGGTAATAATAGTACTGAATAATATGGTTAAATAATTGATATGTAAGCCTTACTTTAGAAAGTTTGTTTAGGCTTTAATTAAGCTGGTGAGCGTCGAAGTATTTGGTTCTATAACGAAAGAGTCAAATTTGAGCACAATCATATTCATATCTGCTCGGCTCAATTACAATCCCAATTGATTAACACTGTCAAACGTAATGTAATAAAGATTAGTCATTAGTATGTAATAAATCAAGCACATCAAAAGTTAAAAAAACTGCTACTGATTTACTTGCACATCTTCATATAGAGATACTGTTAGGAATTCCTTTCCCAGTAAGGCCTCCCTCTCTACTGTGATTTGATGTGTTTGGGTACAACAAGGTATATGGTACCTTAACCTGCCCGGTCCGGTTCTTCAATGCCTGGTCCTTGTTCCTCTCTGTTATCCTCGTCTCAACATCAACCAATGCCTTTTTAAAATTTTCAAATGCCTCCAGGGCTCGACCATCGCTGGTCCAGCCCAGATCGTCTCTCTGTCCGAGGTAGACCTCATCCGTAGAGTGCCTCGATAGTATCTCGATTAACGAAATCCCAAGCAAAGTTTGCAGCTGAGCCGTTATAGTTCTTAGGTACACCGTATCCGGATGCAATTCGAGCTCAGTGAACTCGGGAGTTCCCGGCTTCGGCATGAACCTACGGCTCACGGTGGGGCGGTTCGGGAGGTACCCCGCGTAAGGGTACTGCCCAAAATTCACGGCTGCGTGGAGTGCGGACGCCACCCACATTATGATCGTGCACGACTGGATGAGCTCCTGTCGTGTCTTCATTTGAGGCCACCACGGCTTGTCCTTCAAGTCGCCGTGCCCAACCTCGCGGAGCTCCTTCCACCATTGTTGGAGCTCGCTGTCGTCACAGATAGCTTCGTCAGTCGGGTAGTAGATGTTGCAGTATTCGGTCACCCATGCTTTAATAGCAGACCAAATCTCAAGGCCGTCGACTGCGAACGGGTAGTCCTTGATCAGGAGTTTGACGCCGTGGGGATGACTTGGATCAGGTACTGCCACTCCTCTACAGTGAAGTGTGAAATGAAAGAGAGAAAGAAAGGTTGGTCTCATACCCTTAGCATTTTCATAAGTAGGAGGAACTATTTGTTAGAAATAAGTATTCGGGTTTCAGTTTGTTTTTGTCTGAAATCAAACTGAACTGAATTAAAAAGAAACAGAATCTAGTCTAAATTAAACAAGCGGTTTTTTGGGATTTTTTTTGCACACCCCTAATCTTTGGTCAATAATTTGTTATGTACCTTTTGATAAGATCTACGGGAAGTGCGTGCTCGGTGAAGTTCCAGTCTCGGTAAACGAAGGAAGACATCTCCATTGCGTATCTCGCTGGGAAGACGGTGACCTCAACCACGCCTCCCGCGTTGATGAGGATTTGCCTAGCCAAGGCGTTTATGTGGATCGTGTCGCGGAAGTGTGGCTTTAGAAGCTTGTGTATGGGGTGCATCGTGCTCAGCTGCCTGTTCGTCGCAATTACAAACGGCTCTATCACCGCGTGAGTGTTTAGCCTGCAAGCACGCAGAGTTGAACATAGTTGATAAGCTTTTGACTTTAAAATGGTTGATTTTTATTTTTATTTATAATTTTCTCGTTATATACCAGTGGCTTATGAGTTGATGATATCCCGAGTCGTTGACCGCGACATAGGCCTTTGCCAGCTGCCATACAGCGTTCCCAACTCCGAGTTCGCACGGTGTGAAGACTTCGCTTATAGCTCCATGTGCATCCCCAGCTGCATGTGGCAAGCTCAGCTCGATGGCCAGTGGCTTCAAGGTCCCATTGTCTTGGAGGAGGAGGATTGTTCGAGTAGCATAGGTCTTCGTCGTGGTTGTGTTGATCCTTCGAAGGTACGGCATGAGTGCATCGTGATGGTCTAATATGAACACTCTTTTCTTCTTTATGGCCTCAAACACAGTAAGTCCATTCATGTTTTGTTCGACGTGCTTCCTTGTGATCGTGCTGTCTTGATCGCCATATAATTGGCGATCAAGTCTACTTCTTGGGGGAAACTCCTGTGTAGTTTTTCCTTTTTCTTTAAAGAAAGAACATTTTGTTTCGATTTTGTATGATTTGAACAGGAAAAGAACTTTGCTTTTACCTCGAGACCACGAATAACGACAGGGTTCACTCCTGCTAGCATTTCCCTTCCGAATTCTTCGTCTGTTCTCCATGCAGTTTTATCCTCTAGTAATCCATCAAGTGTTAATTTTCCATAATACGGCTCGATTTGTTTGAAATACACGAACCTTTATAAGATTTTATTGAAATACTACCTCCATCCCACTCAAGTATAACAAGTCGAGCGGGACGGAGGGAAGTACACGAATAGGACTGGAGTTCAAGTATTATAAACCAATTAATCCTAAAGCGTATCTTTACTCACCTCGGATGACATCGGGAATAGGGAACTTGAGAAAGCGTTCGCCATCCGAACGGGTGAGCTCCCGGAGCAACTCCCATGGGACGCGCTGCCTCATCTTATCCAAGGAGTGACCTTGACCGGGCAGCTCAGCTCTGCCATCATAGAGATCAAGCACGTCTTGGAACGTATCAAACTCGTTGATAGTCTTGTCAAATAATGCCTTCACCTCCGGCACGATCACCTGCCCGAGAGATTTGAGAGCATAGCCTATGAAATCTGAGAATTTCACTTGACTGAACATCTCATCTCTTGGGACATATGTGTTTAGGCTCAGAAGAAATAATCTGCTTTCAGTTGTAGGGTCTGCACCTCAAATTAAAATTGAATTAATATTTTCCCATGAAACTTAGGAGATCACTTAATTTTGATGTATCTATTCTTGCATACCTTTCTTGTTCGGTTTACGACCAGTTCGTGCTCTACGAGGGTACGGATAGTCAGGCCCACCGAGCGAGGGACGAGCATACTCCTCACCTTTCTCCGGGCTACCTAAGTCGTTGTAGTATGCGTAGTCGTACACTCGATCCCACTCCTTTAACATACCAGAACCTGTTCCTTGAAGGTTCTTTAGCTCTTGATCTCTGTAAGAAAGCAAAGGCTCAGGTGTGTCGGACGGGAGGTACGTCTGGTTAGTGAAGAAAACGCGATCGTGCTTGTAGCGGTGGGTAGGATAAACCCAAGATTCGCAGACGAAGAGAAGGTGACCGTGACCGGGAACATCTTGTAAGGTGACAGTCTTGAGATATAACTGGCTGTGGTGTTGGTTTTTGATGATGATAGCACCAGGAATTCCAAATGATTCATCCCAATCAAATGTGACATCAAATGAGACATTTTCCTCTGCACTAAGGGAAGTGAGCTTTGACACCCAATCCTCCAAGTACGCTTCTTTTCCTACCTTCCCTTTTCTCGAGTTTGCTTCAATTTAAAAGGAACCATTAAATTCAACACAAATGTTTACAAAAAATTAAATCATAAACTATATCAATAAATCATGTCTCGAATTATTGAGGTTTCTTCCCAAAAAAGCCTTGGCTAATGAACTTTTGAATGTTTTCAATAAAATTTAAACGGTAAGCGAAGTTGTTTCTTGCCATTATTAATTTCAAATTGTTCATTAGATTTTCTTTTTTATTAAAAATCTAAATTTATAAGTTGGCGTTTCGACAACATAAAATGTTAGCAGGGGTTAAGAAAAAACTGCGAAAGGTCAAGCATTTTATTGTATTAATAGTGTAACATATGTTTTGCAAGTAAAATGTGGTACTATTGAGGTGTGTGTAGAATTTTAATATGAGGTGTATAAATTAGGCAACATACATTTTGTAAGAACTAGCAAATGTAATGTGTATTCACTAGAGTAGGCAAAAGTAGGGGTTGGGCCGGCCCGGGTGCCTTTTGTAATTTTAAGGTGGTCTGCCCAAGTTTACACCAATGTTTTTGAATTTCAAAACGTGTATTGACAATTTTTCATTCATTACTTAAAATAAAATTGTGCAAAAACATTAAAATTTTAAGAAATTTCTAAATAAATAATAGAAAATAAAAAATATAAACATCACACAATCATAATTTAATTTAGATAATAATTTTAAAATAAATAATGAATATTTTATCTTATATTATCGGAGATGCCTTTTAGACCGGAAATTTCGGACTTTTTAGCTCGAAGTCCAACTAGCCCGAGCCTATTTCTGGATGGACTTTTTAGGCATGATTTTTTTCAGGTCTCTTTTTTTCAATCCAAACCCGTCCAAAATTCTAGTATTTTGGGATGGCCTATAGGACCGGATTATTTTGTCAGCTCTAGTATTCACGCGTTCAATGAACGAATACTATACTAAATAAGGTATTATATTTCATAATATATTTATAATAATATCTTTTTGATTTTTTTTCTAACATGAGTTTTTTACAATTTCTAAAATTGTATATACAGTCATTTATAAGAGTAGTTATTACAAATTATTAACTATAAAGAGCACATCCAGCTCATTTTGTGTTAGCAAAAGGAAGCATTATACCTCTTCAAATTTGGTAAATAATATTTACATTTTAAATAGTTATACATAAATAATATGCGATCATTAGATAAAATAAGCCAACACTATTTTCTAACAGAATTTATTTAATGATATTTTCAAAGAAATCTTCAAATAGTATAACTAAAATAATTATATAATATAATATTGAAAGAGTTTGCCTTTAAATATTTGCAAATAGGGGTATTCAAAATAGGGATAATAATTTGTCTCGAAAGTGCAGGTTGGCCCAAATATCAATCCGAAATTGAAGAGGGTTAGGGTTGAAAATTTATGATCCGAAATATTTTTTTAATCTGAATGAGTTGGACCGAAAACAACCTGAACCTGATAAGACTAGCCCAAAAACTAAGTGGGTTGGCCCGATTAATCGAATGAAAAAATAAAATTATAATTATTAACATAATATATTTGATTTTCTATACAAAAAATGTATTTTTCGTACCCATCAATTAATCAATCACTTAAAAAATAATTATGACACAATTTTGTTTCAATATAATTATATTTTTTCTTTAAATTTATACATTTAAATTTAAATTTTGTTTGTTATATTTTTCATATATATATATGTATTTTTTTAAAGTTTAGAATCATAAAAAATATACATATATTTCATTTTCATAAATATTATAGCCCAATTCCGGTGGGCTCGCTCGAAAATTGAAAGTTTAGGGTTAGGATTGTAAATTTTCAACACGAAAAGATTTCAACTCGATTGAGCCTGCATCAAAAATAAACCGACAATCCGAATGGGTTTACCCGAAACCGAGTAGGCCAACTCGATTGACATCCCTAATTCAAACAATTGTACCTGTCGGAATTGGACCATAACAGAGTCGTAATCGGTAATTTTGTAAATCGTAAACTTGTAGAGAATTGTTTGGTTTCAATTCCGATTCCATGTTTGAAACCGTGAAGTGGCGGTTCCGAACCGTCAATTTCTTAATATTTTTTAAACTGTTTTTCAATTCCTAATTTATTTTTCTCTATTATATTATATAGTATAATTATTTAAAATCATAAATTTACATTATAACTTGTAAATTCATGTGAAAATATACATTTTAAAGACGATTCTAAAGAAATTGATGATTCGGAACCGCCTTGAATACATAGTAACAATAGTTCACTTTCGGTTTTGAAATAATAGAACCCCGTACATAGTAACAATAGTTCACTTTCGGTTTTGAAATAATAGAACCGTGAATCCACGTTAAGTTAATTTTTGTAATATAAAAAGGACACTATAGGTAAGTTAATTGTTTTTTTTTTTCACTTTTAGTTAATCGTAATAGATGTAATAAAAGATATTGAATGCGACAAGTCAGGTAGAGTTGATGAATTTATGTGATACGACAGAAGGAAAGGGAGAGGAGACTGACCGGAATCGGAGCGGCGAGTGCTGACGAGCTGCAACGAGACGCCTTTGCTGAAGAGCTCGTGAAGGCGATCAAGGACGGAGGCGCCGACGTCGGTCGCATCCATCACATTCTTCTTCTTCAATACAACAGTGCCTTTAATCCTCTTCTGCTCATTCCTTCCCTCCTCATCCTTCATCTTCCCCAACACACTAATCACCAACTTCTTCCACATACCTGAACAATCGCACAGTGCCAAAATCCCCATTGCTCAATCCAGATTCAACAATATCAGAGTTTCAACTTAATTTGGGGAAAATGAGGGAAGTGACACACAGACAGACACCAAGTGACTTTTAGTGTTGTCTGAAAATTGTGCCTTGCTTCAGTATGTGATTATGGGAAACATGGTGGGAGGTGGGTTAAATGGGGTAGGGTTTGGACCATTTGGTAAAGTTTAATGAAGTCACACCAATATTCTGCTTGTAGATAGTTTATTTATATTCATTGCTATTTATTTACATGTGTAAAGTGGTAAGAGCATCCGCAGCGGCAGTGGGGCGCGCGCCTGCGGGCAGCTTCGGGAAAGGGAATGGCGTGCGTCCGGGCGTGATACTCCCACTGCAGGGGTGTCGGGCGCGCGCCGGGTGTGGCAAATGCGAGACGGGCGCAGGGGCGCACGACCCCGCGTGGGTTCACCGCTGCAGCTCCCCGGGGCGCGCGCCCCACCCACTTTTTATTTTTATTTTTTTCATTTTTTTTAATTTTTAATTTTTTAAATTCATCTATAAATACCACATTTAAATTAAGTGTATTTTTCGCTTTTATTGTTGTATTTTAATTATGTGTGTTTTCAATTCTCGTATTTCAATTCTTGTATTTCAATTTCTAGTCATTTCAATTTCTCGTATTTCAATTGTATTTCAATTTTAAGTAATGAAATTTTAATTTCTAAAATTTGTTATTTTAATTTTAATGTTATTTATTTAATTAAATTAATTAAATATTTATATTTTTCGTTTTTCACAAATTAAATATTTATTTTATATTATAAATTTAAATTAACAAAATAAATTAATATCATTTTCACAAATTCAATCATTCTATAATGATTAGTAGAGTTTCTCAAATCTCAAAGTGTGAAACCCCCACTGCTACCTACCAACAATCTTCCAAACCCCAAACTTCAAAAGTTCCATTTAATTACAGAAATACCACCGAAATCCATTTTGCCAACTCCATAACTGACCGCCACTGCGGATACTCTAACTACTTCGTTCGTTTCATTATTCCTGATATGTTTACTATATTAAAGTATTTCAATAATCATGGTTCATCTCATTATTCCTGACATGTTTACTATATTAAAGTATTTCAATAATAATGGTTCGTTTTCAAAAAAAAGAAACATTTTACCCTTTAAAAGTTAGTCAACTTAGAGGTACTTCACACACAAAAAATCACATATTTAATATTTGTGTTAAAAAACAACGTGTCATTAATAATTGGATAGGGAGAGATAGTAATCAGTAGGGGTGTAAGTGAACCAAGCTATTCGTGAACTATTCGGAGCTCGGCTCGATAAAAGTTTATTTCAAATTCGTTCATTTACTAAACGAACCGAACTCGAGCTTCGAACCGAGCTCGAATAATTTTTCGAGCCGAACTCGAGCCTAAAGGTATTCGGTTCGAATATAATTTAACGAACCGAGTTTCGAATGGTTCACGAACTTTATTAACGAGCTTGTTCATGAACGTTAAAAACGAGCTGAACTTCAAATAATTCACGAACTTTATATACGAACTAGTTCACGAATATCTCAAAATAATATAAATATATATATATATTAACAAAATAATTCAATAAACGAGCTTTTTAACGAACTCGAACTCGAATATTTAACGAACTTGAGCTGAGTTCGAGCTCGGGTTCGAATTTACTATAAAATCGAATAATTAACGAACCAAACTCGAACCGAACTCGAGCTCGATTTTTATTTATCAAACCGAATTCGAGCTTGATTTTCAAAATACGAACTGAACTCGAGCCTTTGAATTTTTAAACGAGCCGAACTCGAGCCTGACAATATTCGGTTCAGTTCGATTACACCCCTAGTGATCAGGGAGTATTCATTGATTTGGTATATAGTGATGAAGAATATTAATATGGGTGAATGTGAATATGTGTTGGAGAAGTAAGTCCAAGTGGCATCACTTGATTGGTGGATTTTACATTGATTATTGAGCCTACTGACCTGACCTTTTTCTCAACGTGGGTTGAACTAATTTATTTCAGCCATGTCTCTTCTTCAATCTTCAAGCTCTTCGTTTTCTTGATTTCACTTTTCTTTTTCTCTTTTTGGCCTTCTTCAATTGTTAATATAGTGTTAGTATATCCTTGGAAGAGATGTAAGACTACTGCTATTTATTAATTGTATAATAAATTGAGAATCGTTTGTATGTCTCTTATAACTTATAAGGATAGTCTTTTTAACAATATGAAATTCACAGTTGGGAATATGAGAGTTAAGTCACAAAGCCATGGAATTTTTTTAGAAAATATCATGAGGCATGTCAATAATTTAATGAATTTATAAGATGATAAAGGCATTTAATTTCTTGTCGTATCTAGCCTTCGAGACTACATTTCGTTGTCATTAAAATTAATGCCTAACTACTTCTAAGTACACGACTCATTCAAAAAAAATTGGGATTTCACAAAAATTTGAAAATATAATTAGCAATATATATATAAACTATCAATTTTATAAATATTGTATATAAATATCGAATATATCATACATTACATAAATTATCTATTATTAAAAAATTGCACACGAAAATTAAATATTCATGGACAATAATGTCATAGTGAGAAACTAAATGTCGTATTTAAATGATATCGTCTTATTTAAAATGAAACAATATCGATTTGTACATGTAAATAATAACTTCTGCATTAATAAATCATTCACCAATGTCAATTAAATTGTTGTTGATTCATACTTCATCCGTCCTTTTATTCATGTCACGTTTAGTATATTGGGGTGTCCCAATAATAGTATGGCTTGTTTCCATAAAATGAAATATTTTACCTTTGAAAGAAGTTAGTCAAGTTTATTGGGCTCCACCACCTTACGCTCAAAAAAATAATTTCTTAATATTCGTGCTGAAAAGCATCGTGCATTAAATAATGGAACGGAGAGAGTATTACATAAGGCACGCTGTTTAGGAGTACACTGGTGTCGTCATCCGCGGTACTTAACCATTCATGTAGACTTCGATTTTTATTTATAATTTTAGAAAAATGGTAATTCGTGTATTCTGTGATATATTCGATTTTTATGTGCAATATACAGAAAAATGATAGTTCGTGTATTGAAAGAATAATATTTGGATCTCACCTCACACTTCACACTCCCCTTAATATCTTTTCTTTTTCTTTAATAAACTAATAAATATATTGAATTTTAGGTAAAGACCGTAAAGACACGACTTTTGAATTGACGGCTGACTAACAGACCACCAAAATCTTTTTCGGCGTGCTTTATCTTCACTCGCACGCATTCTGGGTAAACTTCCCAACAAGTCACTCATTTCTTAATATAAAACTAACAGACCATCAAAATTCCTGGTGAAACTTTCCAGGAAGTCACTCATCTCAATTCTATCATAAATCAAGCACGACTGACCCACATACCACCAAAATTCCTGGTGAAACTTTCCAGGAGGTCACCCATCTCAATTCTATCATAAATCAAGCACGTTTAACATTAGAGTTTTCATGGAATGACCACCAGAAAATAAGATACACCTTGTATGAGTAGTCAATATCAAATCTTTTAAACTCTCTTTGAGTGTCCAGTGTCATACATGCATACTCTTAAAATTCCTCTCAAATCGATTTATTCCGATTCATTCATATAATCATTTGCCTTAAAGTCTGAAAGTGTATCACCTACTCTAAATAGTTGTTGCGGAAGCTAAAATGAACACAAGAGATAATTTTATGTAGGCTGTGTTAATGAACAACCTACACGGCAGCCTTTACGGCCAGAAAGAATTATCAAAACAAGTGTTGTGTTGTTTACAATGTTACGGACAACAACAACAACAACACTTCTCACAAAAAAATACTAAAAGTATGATCTTCTAAGATAAAGATCACACGTACTAAACTACGATATAAATCTGCAAAAAGTGTCTATCTAACCTCTTATATCATCTCAAAAACCGCACTCAACTTAATGAATGACTCTAGTATTTATAGATAGACTACATGGGCTTGGATCCATAAATATAGCAACTGTCAGCCCATGTTATCACAATTTCCGCAGTTCTGTTGTTGTGCTCCGCAAAACAGCCTGGAATTGTGGAACCACTTCAGTTGGTTGTTGACTCCTGAATTTGTGGGAACAGAATTCCCCTAGCATGAATATCTCAACTGCATGACAACAGTTGGTTGTTGACTCCTGGATTTGTGGAACAGAATCCTACTA